>JAFBJT010108895.1:11690-23574 GCA_016785325.1 Chascanopsetta lugubris
AGAGTTTCTTCCAGGTTGTTTGCTCTCCAGAGGCCAGCGGGGATCCAGATGGACTGAGACTGCAAGGGAACAGAATGTACATCAATATTTACCCACCTCCCCTAACTTTACCCGCCGCAAAAAATATTTTACATGTGAATCTGCAGCCGGAGCAAAACGCCTGTGGAGTTCCTGAGCACGCAGCGCTTTGATCACAGATGCTGTGAATGAATTAGACACGTTGAGTGCAGATCTATTTATTTGAAGATAGAAAGAGTGAATAAAAAAAGGGCCAAATGTGGACTGGTAGCTGGAGAGGTGCCAGCTCCTCCTCCTGGGGACTGCCGAGGTGGCCTTGAGCAAGGCACCGAACCCCCAACTGCTCGGGGCGCATGGATATGGCAGCCCCCTCGCTCTGATATCCCTCCCCTAGTGCATGTATTCTAGATTGTGTTTGATGTGTGTATTTGTGTGTGTGTATGTCAATGACCTCATGTACAGCAGGTAGAATAACAGACAAGCACGTGAGCGAGTGAAACATTTGAATTTCCCCTTCATGGGGATTAATTATGGTCTTCTTCTGGTGCAGTGTACCGCGTGTAAACGTGTGCGCAAGAGAAGGTGTGAGCTAACACGTGCGCCCGCCGCTTCCTGTCAGAGGTCAAACCAAGAGAGCGCAGACGAGCCGCTGATGGAAGAAGAAACCCTTCGCCCTCTGAGGACAAGTGACATGAAGAAGATGGGACAGAGAGAAAGGGGGCGGGGGTCAGTCAGTGGTGTTTGTTGGCCCTGGAACTCTCTGACGAGTCGTCACGCCATTGCCTCTCACCTGTGGCCGCCAGCGCCTCACTTGTGTGGCTCTGCGGGAACCGGCGGTCCCATGCAGCCGCCTCCTGAGGCCTCATTTATATACATTACATGCAGGGACAAGGTGTGGGAACGTTGCGTCCCCTCGCTCCTCAGGCAAATGTCGGGAAATGTTAGATAATCCGATCTGACGGGAGAGCGAGTGCAGCGCCACACACACCGCGGCACATGGAGACCATTGCTGCTTTTTCCTGCTAGGACATAAATTACATACTAGGCCCCCCGCTGACCTGCTGTTCCCCCACCTGCCCACACAGTTTGGAGGGCTCTGCTGGAGAGGGACACAGCCTCAAATGTGATGTGCTGCTATTCGATTCAAGACATTGTTTAGACCGTGTATGGGGATGGAAGACAGGTGTCCACGTCCTCCCACTGTGTATGGACAGGGTGACAAATCATCCTGGTACAGCTAGATCCAAAGCTGTCATTCGTTCCCGAGTCAATACCATAGATGGTTCTTTGTATTCAAACAATTTTGAATTGTTCTGTGTTGTAACTTTTCAACCTTTAGTTATCTAGAGTTTGGGATTCAGTCTGAAGGATTTGGGCGATTTCCGTATCCATGTTTTATTAGGAGAAAAAGTTCTCACTAACCCTAACCTCTTTGAGTTGTCATTAAAAGGCAGAAGGGAGGGTTCTATGAGGGACATGCGCTTTAGCACAAGATGTTTAACAAGACAAATGTCTTTATTGTGACCAAAACCATTTTTTTAAACCAAGAATCCCTCTTTTTGAATTACATTTTCCCCATGTTATCTATATCTCACTGTACTATTCATTACATCTTTTATTTGATGTACTGTTACTGTGGTATATGTCTGCTGCTTTCAAATCTGAAATTGTACACCTGTCCAAAATCAGAAGTACAATGGTGTCTTTGAAAAAGAATACCAATAACATAAATAATTGTTTTTATGACAACTGTGCCATCCACACAGGTGCACCTTGGTCTTTGTCATCACTTCCTACCTGCTGTGGTGTCGAGCCTGGAGTTCCCATGCAGTGTCAGCCCAAATAACTAAAGCATCCAAGGTTTGATATCTAGTCAGGTTATAGCATCATCTTTTTTTATATATTCATAATTAAGTTAAATGTTTAAAATGTGGTCTTCCAAAGCGTCTATATTTTGCACATTTACAAAAATGAGCTAGTGAGACATGTCGTCATGTGGTATGTGTGAATTTGAGAATATGCTGTGATCAAGGACAGTTTAGATTCTTGACTTCTAAGGTCTCACAGTGTCTGTGTTTGTGCATTTATAGATTATGTGCATTCTCTTTTGCTCTCGACACTAAAATCCATTTTCCCTTTAGAATGTAAAATCACTTCATTGTGCCCACTGCGACACAAACAAGGTGTCTATTTGCAGCTCGTTCATCTAGACCAGTGGTGCCCACACTTTTTTGCCATGCGAGCTACTTTTTAACTGACCAAGACAAAATGATGCCTCCACGTAGTTGTCACAGGAAAACATGTTAGTGATCAAGACCAAAACTATAGTTTGTATCAGACTTTAAACATGTTTCATTCACCTCCAAAGTTGAACATTTCAACATGCGATTCTTTGGGAGTCTATTGACTCAGGTTTGCCTCTAGTGGCCACCCTGTGAACTGCAGGTTTTTCCACTCATCCGTCAAGCCCTGAGAGGTCGTACTTCTGTGAGCATGTGTGTGTTTACGTTACAGGACTATGAATCGTATCTGGCCTCTTACACCTCCGGTTTAGAGACGTTGCTCAACATCCCCATCAAGAGGACGATGCTGAGGTCCCCCTCCATGGATCTGAACCAGGAGGTGAGTCAACTCCACTCTCATGAGCCACGTCAAATGAACTCGGGTCATGAACTCATCTCTGTCTGCGTTTCAGGCCACACTGTTCCAGACCCGCTACCTGGAGCTGTTGACCTTTTCTGGAGACTACTACAAGTTCCTTGGAGAGCTGCTGAGGAACATGGAGGAGCTCAAGGTACGGCGCTCGGGCCTTAATGAATCGATCCATTCTTTTCTTCGATTAAATCATCATTTTAAAAGGCCGAAAAAAAAAATAGTACAAATGTGAAAAAGACATGATTATATTTCGACTTATCACCTGTGATGTAAAGATTCTCAAATTGCTGAGATGTTTGATCTTCTCTGTGTTCCGTCTCCCCGTCAGATCCGTAACACCCGGATCGACCTGTTGGAGGAGGAGCTTCGCCGGCTGAAGGACGACATGGCCGACCAGAACAACACCAACAGATCGCTGGAAGAGGCCGTCGCTCGCTACAAGCTGGAGCTGTCGCAGTCCCAGGACCAGCTGCTCTCCATGGAGGAGGTGCAGCAGAGCGCCACCATGCAGTGCAGCGCCACCAAGGACAGTCTGGACAGCACTCACGGTCAGATGGCCGACCTGAACGACCAGGTGGGCCGACTCAACTACCTCCTGGATGAGGAGAAGAGGAAGAGGCGGCTGGCGGAGGAGCGCTACACCACCCAGCAGGAGGAGTATGAGTCTGTGCTGAGGAAGAGGCAGAAGGAGCTGGAGACGGTCAGCTGGTCCAAGGTGGAGCTGGAGAAGAACTTGGTCTCAAAGGATCACGAGATTGAACAGCTGAGGCGCCAGCTGGCCGAGGAGGCGGCGAGAATCAAGGATCTTCAGAAGGAGATTTCAAAGGTAAGGAGTCTGTGCAGTGACCAGATCACTAACTTAAAGCTGAGCTACGAGTCTCAGATCCACGTCAGTCGCTCCGACACTCAGAGACTGGCGGCGCAGAGGGACGATGACACGGCCGAGCTCCAGCTGCAGTACGACAGGATGGAGGCGGAGAGGAGGAACCTGGAGGAGGAGCTCAGGAGGATCAGAGTGTCCCTGGGTCAGGTGGAGGAGCAGAAGAACCGGGCTGAGGAGGAGGCTCAAGGTCAACGTGTGGTCATCACGGAGGAGGGACGCAGGAGGAGGGAGCTGGAGAGTCAGCTGGAGGAGCTGATGAGGGAGAGAGAGAAGGAGAAGATCCAGCACAGGGAGGAGCTGGCTGAGGTGATCAACGCCCTGCAGGAGAAGAGCCAGGAGCTGGTCTACGTCACCCACAGTCTGGAGGAGGAGACCCGCAGGAGGAAGACCACCGAGGAGGGTCAAGGCGTGATGGAGGAGAGTCTGGCTCAGCTGCAGGTGAAGCTCACCAACTCCTCCGTGGCCGTGACTCAGCTGAGGGAGTGCGAGGAGGAGCTGCAGAAGATCCGCACTGAGCTGGAGAGGGAGGGCAAGGACCGGATCCGGGTGGAGCAGAACCTGAGCAGGTTACAGGGACGCATCAAAGACCTCCAGAGTGTCAGGGACGGGCTGGAGAGCCAGGTGGAGGGTCTGAGGAAGGCCAACCAGGACGAAGTGGCCAGAAGAAGACAGGTGGAAGTGGAGCTGGAGAAGACCACCATGACCGTGACGGAGTACTCGAGCTCCATCACCGCTCTGCGCCAGAGCCAAGAACAAGCCAGTGTGTCTGGAAGAAGAGGTGAAGAGGAGCGTGTGAAGCTGCAGGAGGAGCTGGACAGAAGCCTGAGGCAGAGCAAGACGTCCGCGGAGCAGCTGACCGAGCTGAGCGCCGAGCTGAAGGCTCTGCAGCAGCAGCTCCTCCAGGAACAGGCCCGAGTCAAAGAGGCCAACCTGAGGAACGAAGGTCTCTACAGAACCATCGAGGAGAAGAGCAAAGTGGTGAACGAGAGCACCAGCGAGCTCCAAGCACTGAGGGCCACCACCGAAACCCAGACCAAGGAGAGGCTGAGGCTGGAGGAGGAGCTGAGGGCGGCCAGACACGACAAGGAGGAGGCGCTGAGAGCCAAACGGCGGAGTGACGACGAGCTCTCCTCCCAGATCACGGCCCTGGACCTGCAGCTTCAGGCCAGCGAGCGCAGCAATGTAGAGTATCGTAACCTGGTGTCAGAACTCTCCTCTGTGAGGGAGAAGCTCCGGCTGGAGACTGACACAATTCAAAAGCAGTCCTCTGAGGTACATGGGCGCTTAGTCCAGGACGCTGCGGTAGCTTTCGCAGTCGCTTGCATGCTAGAACCAACCTGTATATCCCCGATAGACTCCTCCCTCCTGTTGACTCCTCCCTCTTGTTGACTCTGATTCCAGAACATACGTTTGTATGAGCTGGAATAAACTTGCATGTCAAATCACTTTACATGCAAACGCCGCCTCTGCCTCTCTGCCTGCTGCCGTCCTCCAGTCTCACACACATGTGCCGTGTCTGCATGCTTTTTTAAAATACTCTTGTAAGGTCTGAAAGCATTTTGGAAATTTGTGGAAACGGCACAAGTAAACACCAGTAATACTTCCTAATATACATAGATGTATAAAGTACCTTTTCCAGCAATTTGGTCAATCTATACATTGTGCCTTTTTGCAAATTCACAGAATGTCCTTAGTAACTGTTCCAATCGATCGCTGTTGCTAGAAACATTGATTGATTGATTTTGTTGCTGTGAACATTAGCATAGTGCTCATGCCGTTTACTGATCTACATCAATGCATCACTTAATTGATTTTAATTAATAGCACATTAAAATGAATACACCTCACCTCACTCTTCTCTTCCTAACTTGCAGGAGAACTTGTGGCAGCCTTCAGTTTTCGTTTGTCCATTCTGGGCTACAGTAAAAACATGGCGGTGCAACATGGCACCCGCTAGTAGAGAGGACTTGCTCCTGATGCAAATCGAGTCACGAAGACAACAAAGTTTGATACGCTCAAAAACATCAATATTCAAATTCTATTTTGAGCCAATGAAACTTTTTGTCTTTTTGAGACGAAGCATAGCATCCACATGTGTGCCCTGCAAGCTTTTATAAATGATTTGTTTTGATGTAAAATGCAAAACAAAATCCGTGTTCTCGACGTAATATGATTATTGTGTATTTCTGTGTGGTCTCACCCTCTGTCTGTCCATATCCCCTCTGCAGATGTCGGCCATGATGCAGTCCCTTCAGTCCCAGTACAATGACTTATTAAAGGAGAGAGATGCTCTGTTACTGAAGCTGCAGTTGTCTGATACGGACAAAGGTCGCTCCCAGTCACTGGAGGACGAGCTGAGTCGCATCAAATTGTCGCTGGAGTCCGAACTTCGCAGTAAACAACATCTACTGGACGAGAGCGAGAGGGCGAAGAGAGACTTGAGTCACTGGAAGGAGCAGTACGAAAGCAAACAGAGCCTGATCAAGCAATACGACTCGGACAAGGACCGGATGGAGCGGGAGAAGAACTCTCTGAAGAGCGAGATCGAGAGGCTGATGCGTGAACTCAGGGAGCTAGAGGAGACATATAAGAATCGCCTGGCCGCCATCCAGAAAGAGCTACAAGAGGTGACCATCGTCAGAGCGAGCATGCAGACAGAGTTGAAGAAGGCGAGAGAGGCCCCAACCATGGATGCTTCCTCTTTGGTCTTTGATGGCGTCCGCAAGCCGGTCACAGCAGACCAGCTCCTGGACTGTGGTGTGATCGATAAACCGACCTTCAACCAGCTGGCAATGGGACATAGGACCGTCCCTGATGTGTCCGTCGACAAGAAAATCAGTCTCAAAGGGACAGGGCCAATCGCTGGTGTTATTATGGAAGGTCCAAAAGGTCCCGGTTCCGTGAGTGGACCGCCCACCACAATGACCTTCACCGAAGCCAAGACGGAGAATCTCCTGCTGCCGGATTGCGTGGACCTGCTCCTGGACGCTCAGGCTGCCACAGGCCACATCATCGACCCCAGAACCAACCAGAAGCTGACAGTGGAGGAGGCATGTAATCAAGGAGTGGTAGATGAAGAGGACAGAGAGAGGTTGCTGGCAGCAGAAGCTGCTGCCGTAGGATGTGGTGGAGCAGGCACAAACAAACCCCTGTCAGTGTTCCAGGCCATGAAGAATGGACTGACCGACAAGAACACGGCCCTGCGTCTGCTGCAAGCTCAAGAGTCCGTGGGGGGAATCCTGGATCCTGTTCTCAGCGTGTTCCTTCCCAAAGACACGGCCAAGGAGCGTGATCTAATCGATGATGACACCATTCGTGCTTTGTCGAAGAGGCCTGCTCTCTACCTCGATCCAGACACCGAGGAGGGTGTGACCTACATGGCAATGAAGAGGAGATGTAAGGTGGACCCTAGCACAAACCTTCTGCTCCTTCCTGTCTCCAGCAAAGCAGACTCCTCCAAAATTGTCTTTGATGGAGTCCGGAAACCTGTTACAGCCAAACAGCTGCAGGAATGTGGTGTCCTGGACAAGCCAACGGTAAAAGATCTTGAAAAGGGAAAGAAATCTGTCCCGGATGTGTCCACCGACAAAAAGGTCAATCTGAAGGGGACTGGGCCCATAGCTGGGGTTATTGTAGAGAATAAAGGAAAAATGTCCTTTTCGGAGGCTAAGAAACAAATGCTTCTGCCCACCGACTGTGCAGATCTACTTCTGGAGGCCCAGGCGGCCACAGGCCACATCATTGACCCCAAAAACAACCAGAAGCTGACAGTAGATGAGGCCTGCTCCAGAGGGGTGGTGGATGTAAAGGATCAAGACAAGTTATTGGCAGCAGAAGCCGCAGCTGTGGGATACAAGGATCCCAGCTCTGCCAAGCCCCTCTCTGTGTTTGAGGCCATGAAGAAGGGGGTGATCGACGGTGAAAGTGGGCTCCGCCTCCTGCAAGCCCAGGAGTCGGCGGGAGGAATTCTAGATCCTATTCTCAGTGTGTTTCTCCCTAAAGACACAGCGATCAAGCGCAACCTGTTTGATGAAAACCTCCGTAAAGCTCTGAGTAAGAGTCCGGCCTGTTACCTCGATCCTGAGACAGAGCAGGATGTCAGCTATGGAGCGTTGAAGAAACGATGCAAGACAGAGCCACACACGGGTCTGCTGCTTCTGCCGGTTTCTAAGAAACATGATCCGTCCAAACTGATCTTTGAGGGTGTGCGTAAGCCTGTGACAGCACAGCAGCTGCTGGATTGCGGCGTCCTGGACAAACCAACGTTCAAAGAGCTGGTAAAGGGTGATAAAACAATCCCAGAGCTGTCCAAGGATAAGAAGGTGTCTTTAAAAGGAACAGGATCCATCGCCGGTGTTGCAGCTGGACCTTTGGGCAAAATGTCTTTAACAGAGGCCAAAAAACAGATGCTCATGCCCGCTGATAGTGCAGACATGCTCCTGGATGCTCAGGCAGCCACAGGCCACATCATCGACCCCACAACCAATCAGAAACTGACGGTGGAGGAGGCTTGTGCCAAGGGAGTGGTGGACAATCGGGATCGAGACAGACTCTTGTTGGCAGAGGCTGCAGCTGTGGGCTACCGGGATCCAAGCACGGCCACACCTGTGTCAGTGTCGGACGCAGTGAAGAAGGGTCTGATCGACAGAAACACTGGAATACGCCTCCTTCAGGCGCAGGAGTCTGCAGGGGGCATCCTGGATCCCAACCTCAGTGTATTCCTGCCCAAGGAAACCGCAGTGAAGCGCAAACTTTTGGATGAAGATCTCTGTTACGCGCTAAACCAGAGTCCTGCATGTTACCTGGACCCTGACACGGAGCAGGGTGTCACCTACGAAGCTTTGAAGAAAAAATCCAAGACAGAGTCTCACACAGGCCTGATGCTTCTGCCAATCACTGAGAGGAAGGATCCTTCCAAACTGCTGTTTGATGGTGTCCGTAAGCCAGTGTCTGCCCAGCAGTTGTTTGAATGTGGAGTCCTTGATAAACCAACATTTATCCAGCTTGTGAAAGGGGAGAAGTCTGTCCCGGCAGTGTCTGCAGATAAACAGGTCTACCTGAAGGGGACCGGACCGATTGCTGGAGTGGACGCAGGGCGTCAAGGGAAGATGTCCCTGTCTGATGCAAAGAAAGAAAACATCCTGCCTGAGGATTGTGCAGATTTGCTGTTGGAGGCTCAGGCGGCCACAGGCCACATCATCGACCCTAAAACCAATAACAAGCTGACAGTAGAGGATGCGTATGCTAAAGGAGTGATCGACAACAGGGAGCGAGACAGACTGTTGGCAGCAGAGGGCGCTGCTGTGGGATACAGGGATCCAAGCTCTGGCAAGTATCTCTCTGTGTTTGAGGCCAGGAAGAGAGGAAAGCTCTGGCAAGTCTCTCTCTGTGTTTGAGGCCATGAAGAGAGGACTTGTTGACAAGAAGACTGGGTTACGCCTCCTTCAGGCCCAGGAGCCTGTGGGAGGAATTCTCGATCCCGATCTCAGTGTCTTCCTGCCGAAAACCACGGCCATCAAGCGCAACCTTCTGGATGAGGACCTGTGTCAGGCCCTGAAACAAAGTCCTGCCTGTTACCTTGACCCCGAAACAGGAAATGATATCAGCTATGGGACCTTGAAGGGAAATTGCAAGAAAGAGCCAAACACTGGTCTACAACTCTTGCCAGTCTCTGAGAGTTACGACCCCTCCAAGATCCTCTTTGATGGTGTCCGTAAGCCAGTGTCTGCCCAGCAGTTACTTGAATGTGGAGTCCTTGACAAACCAACGTTTAACCAGCTTGTGAAAGGGGAGAAGTCTGTCCCAGCAGTGTCTGCTGATAAACAGGTCTACCTGAAGGGGACCGGACCGATTGCTGGAGTGGACGCAGGGCGTCAAGGGAAGATGTCCCTGTCTGATGCAAAGAAAGAAAACATCCTGCCCGAGGATTGTGCAGATTTGCTGTTGGAGGCTCAGGCGGCCACAGGCCACATCATCGACCCTAAAACCAATAACAAGCTGACAGTAGAGGATGCATGTGCTAAAGGAGTGATCGACAAAAAGGAGCGAGACAGACTGTTGGCAGCAGAGGGCGCTGCAGTGGGATACGAGGATCCAAGCTCTGGCAAGTCTCTCTCTGTGTTTGAGGCCATGAAGAGAGAACTTGTTGACAAGAAGACTGGGTTACGCCTCCTTCAGGCCCAGGAGTCTGTGGGAGGAATTCTCGATCCCGATCTCAGTGTCTTCCTGCCGAAAACCACGGCCATCAAGCGCAACCTTCTGGATGAGGACCTGTGTCAGGCCCTGAAACAAAGTCCTGCCTGTTACCTTGACCCCGAAACAGGAAATGATATCAGCTATGGGACCTTGAAGGGAAATTGCAAGAAAGAGCCAAACACTGGTCTACAACTCTTGCCAGTCTCTGAGAGTTACGACCCCTCCAAGATCCTCTTTGATGGTGTCCGTAAGCCAGTGTCTGCTCAGCAGTTACTTGAATGTGGAGTCCTTGACAAACCAATGTTTAACCAGCTTGTGAAAGGGAAGGAGTCTGTCCCGGCAGTCTCTGCAGATAAACAGGTCTACCTGAAGGGGACCGGACCGATTGCTGGAGTGGACGCAGGGCGTCGAGGAAAGATGTCCCTGTCTGATGCAAAGAAACAAAACATCCTGCCAGAGGATTGTGCAGATTTGCTGTTGGAGGCTCAGGCGGCCACAGGCCACATCATCGACCCTAAAACCAATAACAAGCTGACAGTAGAGGATGCATGTGCTAAAGGTGTGATCGACAACGGGGAGCGAGACAGACTGTTGGCAGCAGAGGGCGCTGCTGTGGGATACAGGGATCCAAGCTCTGGCAAGTCTCTCTCTGTGTTTGAGGCCATGAAGAGAGGACTTGTTGACAAGAAGACTGGGTTACGCCTCCTTCAGGCCCAGGAGTCTGTGGGAGGAATTCTCGATCCCAATCTCAGTGTCTTCCTGCCGAAGACCACGGCTATCAAGCGCAACCTTCTGGATGAGGACCTGTGTCAGGCCCTGAAACAAAGTCCTGCTTGTTACCTTGACCCCGAAACAGGAAATGATGTCAGCTATGGGACCTTGAAGGGAAAATGTAAGAAAGAGCCAAACACTGGTCTTCAACTCTTGCCAGTCTCTGAGGGTTACGACCCCTCCAAGATCCTCTTTGATGGTGTCCGTAAGCCAGTGTCTGCCCAGCAGTTGTTTGAATGTGGAGTCCTTGACAAACCAACGTTTAACGATCTTGTGAAAGGGGAGAAGTCTGTCCCAGCAGTGTCTGCTGATAAACAGGTCTACCTGAAGGGGACCGGACCGATTGCTGGAGTGGACGCAGGGCGTCAAGGGAAGATGTCCCTGTCTGATGCAAAGAAACAAAACATCCTGCCCGAGGATTGTGCAGATTTGCTGTTGGAGGCTCAGGCGGCCACAGGCCACATCATCGACCCTAAAACCAATAACAAGCTGACAGTAGAGGATGCATGTGCTAAAGGAGTGATCGACAAAAAGGAGCGAGACAGACTGTTGGCAGCAGAGGGCGCTGCGGTGGGATACAGGGATCCAAGCTCTGGCAAGTATCTCTCTGTGTTTGAGGCCATGAAGAGAGGACTTGTTGACAAGAAGACCGGGCTACGCCTCCTTCAGGCCCAGGAGTCTGTGGGAGGAATTCTCGATCCCAATCTCAGTGTCTTCCTGCCGAAGACCACGGCCATCAAGCGCAACCTTCTGGATGAGGACCTCCGCCAGACCTTGAAACAAAGTCCTGCTTGTTACCTTGACCCAGAAACAGGAAATGATATCAGCTATGGGACCTTAATGGGAAAATGCAAGAAAGAGCCAAACAGTGGTCTACAACTCTTGCCAGTCTCTGAGGGTTATGACCCCTCCAAGATCCTCTTTGATGGTGTCCGTAAGCCAGTGTCTGCCCAGCAGTTACTTGAATGTGGAGTCCTTGACAAATCAACGTTTAACGATCTTGTGAAAGGGAAGAAATCTGTCCCGGCAGTGTCTGCTGATAAACAGGTCTACCTGAAGGGGACCGGACCGGTTGCTGGGGTGGACGCAGGGCGTCAAGGGAAGATGTCCCCGTCTGATGCAAAGAAACAAAACATCCTGCCTGAGGATTGTGCAGATTTGCTGTTGGAGGCTCAGGCGGCCACAGGCCACATCATCGACCCTAAAACCAATAACAAGCTGACAGTAGAGGATGCGTATGCTAAAGGAGTGATCGACAACAGGGAGCGAGACAGACTGTTGGCAGCAGAGGGCGCTGCTGTGGGATACAGGGATCCAAGCTCTGGCAAGTATCTCTCTGTGTTTGAGGCCAGGAAGAGAGGA
>JAFBJT010108895.1:24526-36570 GCA_016785325.1 Chascanopsetta lugubris
ATGTGCTAAAGGTGTGATCGACAACGGGGAGCGAGACAGACTGTTGGCAGCAGAGGGCGCTGCTGTGGGATACAGGGATCCAAGCTCTGGCAAGTCTCTCTCTGTGTTTGAGGCCATGAAGAGAGGACTTGTTGACAAGAAGACTGGGTTACGCCTCCTTCAGGCCCAGGAGCCTGTGGGAGGAATTCTCGATCCCGATCTCAGTGTCTTCCTGCCGAAAACCACGGCCATCAAGCGCAACCTTCTGGATGAGGACCTGTGTCAGGCCCTGAAACAAAGTCCTGCCTGTTACCTTGACCCCGAAACAGGAAATGATATCAGCTATGGGACCTTGAAGGGAAATTGCAAGAAAGAGCCAAACACTGGTCTACAACTCTTGCCAGTCTCTGAGAGTTACGACCCCTCCAAGATCCTCTTTGATGGTGTCCGTAAGCCAGTGTCTGCCCAGCAGTTACTTGAATGTGGAGTCCTTGACAAATCAACGTTTAACGATCTTGTGAAAGGGAAGAAGTCTGTCCCAGCAGTGTCTGCTGATAAACAGGTCTACCTGAAGGGGACCGGACCGGTTGCTGGGGTGGACGCAGGGCGTCAAGGGAAGATGTCCCTGTCTGATGCAAAGAAACAAAACATCCTGCCTGAGGATTGTGCAGATTTGCTGTTGGAGGCTCAGGCGGCCACAGGCCACATCATCGACCCTAAAACCAATAACAAGCTGACAGTAGAGGATGCATGTGCTAAAGGAGTGATCGACAAAAGGGAGCGAGACAGACTGTTGGCAGCAGAGGGCGCTGCTGTGGGATACAGGGATCCACGCTCTGGCAAGTCTCTCTCTGTGTTTGAGGCCATGAAGAGAGGAATTGTTGACAAGAACACCGGGCTACGCCTCCTTCAGGCCCAGGAGTCTGTGGGAGGAATTCTCGATCCCAATCTCAGTGTCTTCCTGCCGAAGACCACGGCTATCAAGCGCAACCTTCTGGATGAGGACCTGTGTCAGGCCCTGAAACAAAGTCCCGCTTGCTACCTTGACCCCGAAACAGGAAATGGTGTCAGCTATGGGACCTTGAAGGGAAAATGTAAGAAAGAGCCAAACAGTGGTCTACAACTCTTGCCAGTCTCTGAGGGTTATGACCCCTCCAAGATCCTCTTTGATGGTGTCCGTAAGCCAGTGTCTGCCCAGCAGTTGTTTGAATGTGGAGTCCTTGACAAACCAACGTTTAACGATCTTGTGAAAGGGAAGAAGTCTGTCCCGGCAGTGTCTGCTGATAAACAGGTCTACCTGAAGGGGACCGGACCGATTGCTGGGGTGGACGCAGGGCGTCAAGGGAAGATGTCCCCGTCTGATGCAAAGAAACAAAACATCCTGCCCGAAGATTGTGCAGATTTGCTGTTGGAGGCTCAGGCGGCCACAGGCCACATCATCGACCCTAAAACCAATAACAAGCTGACAGTAGAGGATGCATGTGCTAAAGGAGTGATCGACAAAAAGGAGCGAGACAGACTGTTGACAGCAGAGGGCGCTGCTGTGGGATACAGGGATCCACGCTCTGGCAAGTCTCTCTCTGTGTTTGAGGCCATGAAGAGAGGACTTGTTGACAAGAAGACCGGGTTACGCCTCCTTCAGGCCCAGGAGTCTGTGGGAGGAATTCTCGATCCCGATCTCAGTGTCTTCCTGCCGAAAACCACGGCTATCAAGCGCAACCTTCTGGATGAGAACCTGTGTCGGGCCCTGAAACAAAGTCCTGCTTGTTACCTTGACCCCGAAACAGGAAATGGTGTCAGCTATGGGACCTTGAAGGGAAAATGCAAGAAAGAGCCAAACACTGGTCTTCAACTCTTGCCAGTCTCTGAGGGTTACGACCCCTCCAAGATCCTCTTTGATGGTGTCCGTAAGCCAGTGTCAGCTCGGCAGTTGCTTGAATGTGGTGTATTGGACAAACCTACATTCAACAATCTTGTGAGAGGAAAGAAAACCGTTCCAGAAGTGTCTGTCGATAAGAAAGTCTTCCTGAAGGGCACTGGGTCAATCGCCGGTGTTGCAGCTGGACCTTCCAAGAAAATGTCCTTGACAGAGGCAAAGAAAAAGAACATCATCCCTTCTGAATGTGCTGACCTACTACTTGAAGCCCAGGCTGCAACAGGCCACGTCATTGACCCTAGCACCAACCAGAAACTGACAGTGAAAGAAGCAAGTGCCAAAAGAGTCGTGGACAAAGAGGATGAGTCTAAACTGTTTGCAGCTGAGGCTGCTGCCATCGGTTACAGAGACCCAACCAGTGCCAAGCTCCTCTCAGCGGGCCAGGCCATGAGGATCGGATTGATCGACAAGGACACAGCTGTGCGGATACTTCAGGCTCAAGAGTCTGTGGGAGGTATTCTGGACCCTGTCCTCAGTATATTCTTGTCCAAAGATAGTGCCATGGATCGGGGACTCATTGATGCCGACTTGTATCAGGCCCTGAATCAGTCTCCCAAGTGCTATCTGGACCCAAACACCCAAGAAGAAACAACCTATGTGTCTCTCAAGAAAAAATGTATAACTGATCCAAGCACAGGGGCTCTGTTGCTCCCTGAAGCCATCAAGCCCTTAACTGTCCATGGGCTCAGGGGTGAGGTGTCTGTCATGGATCTGGTTGATGCAAATCTGCTGAAACAGTCTGATGTAGACCAATTAAACAAGGGCACATTGACAAGCCAGGACATCCAAGACCGCCTGCGCATCTACCTGGGAGGCTCTAACTGCATAGCAGGAGTCTACAATGAGGCCAATGATAAAGTCTTGCCCGTCTACCAGGCCATGAAAGATGGACTTTTGCGACCTGGGACCACCCTCGAGCTGCTCGAGGCCCAGGCCGCCTCCGGTTTCATCATCGATCCGGTCAACAACTTATATTTGACTGTTGCTGAGGCCTACAAGAAAGAACTGCTTGGACCAGAGTTCAAGGACAAGCTGCTGTCAGCAGAAAGAGCCGTGACTGGTTACAAAGCACCAGGAACTGGTGAGATCCTGTCCCTGTTTGAGGCCATTGATGTGGGAATAATGGAGAGAGGACATGGCATCCGTCTGCTGGAGGCCCAGATTGCCAGTGGTGGAATCATCGATCCTCAACATGGTCATCGCATTGACGTGACCGTAGCCTACAAGAAAGGTTACTTTGATGAGAAGATGAACAAGATCCTGACCGACGAGGATGACGACACCAAAGGTTTCTTTGACCCCAACACAGAGGAGAATCTGACCTACCTGGAGCTTAAGAGACGCTGCATCACAGACAAGAATGGACTCACCCTTCTGCCAATTGTGGACAAGAAGAAGTTGGAGTCCACTCTGAAGAACACTCTGAGAAAGAGGAGGGTGGTCATTGTGGATCCAGAGACCAACAAAGAGATGACAGTACGAGAAGCGTACGACAAGGGTTACATCGACTACGACACCTTCCTGGAGCTGTCCCAGCAGGAGTGTGAGTGGGAGGAGATCACCATCACCGCTCCGGATGGTTCTGTAAACATAAGCATCCAAGACAGGAAGACCGGGAGACAGTTTGACATCAGTGAGCTGCTGGAGAGGGGCGTGATCACTCAGTCCATCCTTGCTCAGTACCGCTCTCACCGCATCACCCTGACAGAGTTTGCTGACCTCATCACAGAAAAGACCAAACATGGATCATCGTCAGGCTCAACGAAATCAGGTGCCTCAGCTTCAGTGACGTCATCAACGGCTTCAAGAACATCAGCAACTCCGGGTGCATCTTCACTACAATCATCCTCATCATCAGCCTCGAGAATATCGGGGTCTTCGGGTACATCTTCCATGACATCATCTTCAACTGTGAGAACGTTTGAATCCTCAGGATCATCGTCGATGACATCCTCATCATCATCATCGGCAGTGCCAAGACCTTTATCACCTATGCTCTCCAAGACGACCAGAACCATCGTGACAGAGCGAAGCTCCACCGCCAGTAATGTCGGTCAGGACTCCCCTGACTCCCTGAGGCATCTGTCCAGTGTGTCCATCTCTCTGGCCACACCTGTGGAGGCCGTGGGTGAACAAAACCCCGTGGGTGCCGTCTTTGACACAGAGACCCTCGAGAAGATATCCATCATGGAGGCTCTCAATCGAGGTCTGATGGATTCAATCACTGCCCAGAGGCTGCTGGAGGCCCAAGCCTGCACGGGGGGAGTGGTCAATCCAACAAACGGCAATCGACTTGGCGTCCAAGAGGCTTCACGTTTGGGCATCATAGATGACGACATGGCCACGAAGCTCAAGCCCGCACAGAAAGCGTACATTGGCTACGAGGATGTTAAAACCAGGAAGAAGATGTCTGCCGCCTTGGCCATGAAGGAGCAGTGGCTGCCGTACGAGGCCGGGCAGAGGTTCCTGGAGTTCCAGTATGTGACAGGAGGACTCTATGACCCAGAGGTGAACTGCAGAAGATCCCTAGATGATGCCTTGAAGCTGGGATGGCTGGACGCGAGAGCAGCCCAGAGGATCCAGGACGTCAGAAACCACTCGAAGACGCTGACGTGTCCCAAGAGCAAACTGAAGATCTCTTACAAGGAGGCTCTGGACAGCTGCCTGGCGGAGGAGGGCAGCGGAGTGAAGATGCTCCAGGCGTCGTCCGTGTCCTCGCGAGGGATCAGCAGTCCTTACAACGTGTCCTCGGCTCCGGGATCCGCCTCGGGCTCCAGGAGCGGCTCTCGACGAGGCTCCCGCAGAGGCAGCGTGGACCTGGGCTCCTCCAGCTCGTCACTGTCCTCTCACTACTTCACCAGCTTCACCTCCACCCGATGAATCAAGTAGAGAAGATTTGACGTAACAATCGAGTGAAAGAAACATCTATTTTGAGTATTTGAATAGTTTGGGATCTTAGATCCGTCTTGCTAATATTTCAAATGATCTCGAGAATTGTTAAGTATTAAAACAAGTCATTTTGGGGTTTTTGATTTTTTTCTGAATTTGCTATAATGAATTTTGGTGCCCCTAATGGCCAAACTCTGACATACACATAATTCAGTCTATTTTGATAGAATATAAATGCTATACACGCCTTGCATTGGTGTCATACAGTAAGGGAATGGTAAGATGTTTACATTAGTTTGACAGTGTCTTGTTTGTGTGTGAGGACGGTGACGGTGGGGTTTCATATATTTACTTCTCTACAGTATTTTCTAATCCTTGGTTTCCTGAACTTCAGAGTTTCCAGATTTTGTAACTGATTCTTTTTATCACACAATAAAAATTTACCTTTAAGACTCAAGTGGATTCACATTTTCTCATTATTTTCTAGTTTCCTGAAATTACTACTATTATTATTATTATTATTATTATTATTATTATCATCATCATCCTATTAAAGCTGTTTGAATGTGATATGCTTCAGTCTTTGTGGTAAAATATAATGTATATAAATGAATACATAGAAAAAACATTTAGTAAATTGATTCTAACACGACAACCACTTTCTCCAGATTTGAGCACAGTAGAAAACAGGCTGCAGAGAATTTAAGAATTAATATAACTGGAAATAGAACTTATAAAAGTGTAAGCACATAAAAGTACTTTTTTTTCAAACCTGGTAAGAGGCCAAGAAGTTGAAGAAGTTTCCCAAAAAAAAAATCTCACCAAAAATGTTAGTATAAATTATTTTCGAATGAAAATATAATATATATAAATATGTATATAAATTATTGTGTTCGAAATATAAGAAAGAATAAATAATAATTGACTTTTTACACAATTATCGTCGTACAGATTTTAATGAACCGCAGCTGCTTAACCCGGAAGTGCTTGATATCAACATCCGGAACCAGCATCTAGCGACCTCGACGGACCGTGAAACCTGTTTTCCTTCGGAAACGCAGCAGTAAAGATCCTTTAAAGGTGTTTGGGTGTTTTTTTAAACGGTTTACTAATCGATATCAAACCCTGCGTCACTCTGAATCAGTGCCGAATCATAAAACCACGGAGTTTATTGTTTTTCTGGATCAAAACAAACGTTAGCTACTGGAGCTATGTAGCAGCTAGCTTGAAGCTAACCCCGGCTACAGTTTGGAAACTCGAGGTGAGAGACGCGACATAGTTGACTCGACTGACGTGTGATACGATGATGATTTATTAATATTCACACGTTTGACTGAACTCATTGTGTCCTGGTCCAAAGACATAGTTCCGGGGGGGGGGGCTTCCCTCCCTCGGTAACTCGTGTACCAGCTGGAGAGCCAGGTTCTCTGACTCTTCATATCATGTGTCGCAGCAGCCGCAGGCAGGTCGCCATCATGGCCGACGACCCTCAGAGGAACTTTCGCTCTGCTTATTATGAGAAGGTCGGGTTCCGAGGAGTGGAGGAGAAGAAGTCTCTGGAGATCCTGCTGAAGGATCATCCTCTGGGTGAGAGTCACTTCCTGGTTATTAACAACAACAACAAACACGGGGTGTGGTCCTGATGTGTGCTCCTCTGTTTTCAGACCTGGAGAAGCTGAGCACCTTCAGTCAAAGGTTCCCCCTCCCGTCCATGTACCGGGTCCATGTGTGGAAGGTTCTGCTGGGTCAGATGAGTTTTATCATTTGTTTATTGGTATTATTATTATTATTATTATTATTATTATTTATGAGGGTCAGATCTACTGAAGGCCTCTTCTGTAATATAATTAACTATTAAGTCAGTAATTATATAAATATGCTAATGCTTTGTTTACATTCACTGTTATTAACACTCACAATATAGTACATTTAGATTGTTAATCTGTGTTTTTACATATTAGATATTTACATATTGTTACATCCTGACTTGAACTGAAGATGGCGTCTAGTGTTGTTGTTCAACGGCCGTAAAGTGATTCCGTTACTTTCTGTCTGGTGTGAATTGAAACGTGGTGATATCGTTGCTTTCTTTGTTTTTTGTGGCCTGTTTTAAAGGTGCAGATCAGAAATTAAAAGGTTTATAAATATGGTCACAGCGATTTAAAATCAGCTGCTCACGATATCATTCCAGTGAAGTTGAGGTGTTGAAGATGAACGGCTGAGTGACGTGTGTTTGTCCTGGTCTCCTCAGGAATCCTGCCGCCCCACAGCGACTCCCACGCTCTGGTGGGCGGCTACAGGAAGGAGCAGTACCACGACGTGCTGGAGGCGCTGGAGGTCATGAGGTACATCAGCTCCTCCACCTGCTCCACCCACGTCTACCTGCGCATGTTCCAGCTGGAGAGCCAGGTTCTGCCGCGGTGCTCCGAGATCACACCCCCGGTACGAGCGCCACACTCCGCCCCCGCTCTCTCCTTCCCTCCCGTCTTTTGAGTCTTACTCTCTGACCCCGTTTTCATTTCCTGTCCAGGGCGAAGAGAACGAGGACTTCCTGTCCATCAGCAGAGCCATGGAGGAGATCGTGGACGACCCCGTCGACTGTTACTGGCTCATCAAGTGTTTCGTCAACCAGTTCCACACCAAGTTTGGAGACTCCGTCCCTCATCTGGTCAGTTCCACTCACCAGCAGCAGGGGGCAGTATTCAGAGAGAAGCTACCACCTCCTTTATTTACACGACACGTTTGTTTACAACATTAAACGGACTTTTTTTTTACGGAATGAACCTTTGAAGTAACTTGTTGATGAAAAACACAAAACACAAATATTAACAGTAAATAAATATGTTAAAACTTAATCATGTGATTAATGAGACCTGTGATGCCTCTTAAAGATTTTATTGTTCATATGAGATGGATGTTCAAGACGACACGTGTCATTGTTTGCATGTTTAAATTGGTCAACTTCAGGAAATACTGTTTTTATATTTGTTGTTGATGATGTTGTTGTTGATGATGTTGTTGTTGATGTTGTTGTTGATGATGTTGTTGTTGTTGTTGTTGTGCAGCCAAAGAGCCTGGAGCATTACCTGAGTCAGGAGGAGCCTCGGCTGCTGACTCACCTGAAGAGCAGCGGCGCTCTGACTCAGCTGCCGTATCACCTGTGGTTCAGACGCTGCTTCGCCGGCTGCCTTCCCGAGTCCAGCCTGCAGAGGTCAGACTTCCTCACTGCCGTTAAAGGTGCAGTGTGTGGAATTTATAAACATCCAACACGGGGCGATGAGGTGCTTAACCAGGTGGAACCGGTGGTTAAAAGAAATGAATTGAAGAGAATAATGAAAATGAGCTTTGTAATGAAGAAGTTTCCCGTGTGTTTAAGATGAAAAAGCTGAAGGTGAAGAAAGTCTCTGTCCTTCTCTTCTCCTCCAGAGTCTGGGACAAAGTGATCAGCGGCTCCTGTAAGATCCTGGTCTTTGTGGCTCTGGAGATTTTACTCAGCTACAAGATCGTGTTGATGGGCATCGGCCGAGCAGAGGGCGTGGCCAAGTTCCTCTGCAACGTGAGCACAACCGCCTTCACTCACGTAACTCCGCCTACTTCTGCTTCAGATACACGTCGATCTGTGACTGACACTTCACTCGTCCTTTCCCCTCCAGATCCCGCAGGAAAACACGGACGCCATCGTGACCAAAGCCATCGACCTGTGGCACAAATACTGCGGCGCGCTGGTCCACGCCGTGTAGACGGACAGGAAGTGAAGGTAGGATCACTTCCTGTTATTCCTCTGCAACTGTGGCGTCGTCAACAAGACTTCAGTCAGAGAGTTTAGAGGAAGAGGTCAGACAGAGGTCAGAGTTCAACTTATTAATTCTTTAATAAGTGTCTTTCTTTAAGAAAGTGTTCACATCGTAGACTCACAATAAATTAATACTCACATGCAGCTTTTTTCTGCTTTACAAAAAACATCTGAAAAGTTTACTTTCTTTATGTACAACACTTTGTCTTCGAGTTCTTAGAAGAGTCTCACACACATTCTTAACACACACACACACACACACGTTCTTAACAACATGAGTGAAACAGTAAATCCATTTATCGACTGAACGGTTGAGAATTAAAAAGTGAGGTGGCAGAGTTCCATCATTATTTACCACATCAGTGAAATACAGGGCAAAAGCGTCCGATCGCCACGACGACCACTTTGTTGTTTCTCGGCTGCGTCCAGAGAAAATGACTTCTGCCTCAAACTGGAGCAAAATTTGGCAACTTAGAAAATGTGAAGTGACGTCAGGTTTCAGGCCTGAACTCAGATCAGTGATGAACACGACTCTTTAGTTCTTCATCAAACATGTCGGTCTTTAGTTTTACGGGGTTAAAGCTGCTGACAGTGTTTCTGATGAGGGAGGGAAGTTTAAAAAACATTATTTAACATCTTGATGTCAGAAGAAGTCTCTTGGTATTTGTTATAAAACGACTTTGTCTTAATCTCAGCATTTCAGAGTTAAGATCAGAGAATCTGCATCGACAGCTTTAGATTCTTGGTTGTGGATTAAAAACAAACGTTACTGTTCATTTTCAAAGATTTGAATTCTAACCATCAGATGAATGTTTGTCCAGAGCTGATTCTCAGACTGAAGGAACCTCTCTGATCAATCAGTTATTGTGTCTGAATCCTCAATTATTGCTGAGTTGTTTTTTTTCAGAGTGAATCAGGAGAATTTAGACTTTTCCATCTTTGTATTGATTTAGATTTGAGGACGTTTTGGCTTCAGAGACGGGTCAGTCGATGAGTGACGTGAAATGCAGGTGAGCGAGCAACAAGGTGACAAGGCAAGAACATGATTCATGTGTGAAACATTGGAAAAAGTCCACTTGATTGGCTTCCGCCATTTTGTTTAAGAAGAAAAGTGCTGCGAAGTAAACGTCGGTTCCTCCTCGTTGTAAAAAAAGATAAATAAAGTTTCAGGACGTCGTAAAGTCTCCACCAGGGGGAGGCGTCGCGTCTGAAGCTTCCGTCTCCAGCGACGAACTCGCGCGGAGTTCAGTTCCGAGGGTTTGCGTTTGTTTGTCGTTGGAGGAGGAAGTGAGTCGCTGACTGAACTCCAGCTTCGGAACACGTCGGTAAAAACATGGCCGAGGTTCAACGAACGCTGAGTCATGGTCGATGGAACCTGCAGAAAAACAACACTTAGCTTTGTGACGCCAAACTAAATCTACTTCCTGTTCGCTTCAGATCTTACTAACGCTAATCCTGAGGTGCTAAACGTTAGCATGCTAATCCTTTTCCTTGATACACTTTTACAAAACAAACGTTTGGACATTTAAAAACACTTTCCAATTTTCAACATAGAATTTGAATAAATCAGCTCTCAAAGAAATTAATTCACATTAGTTAATGATTAGTTCAATTAAAAACAGTCAAATCTAGTCCAGAATCAATGTAATTAACTTAATGAACTCTCATCGACACCGTGTGTAATGCGTGTTGCGGCCTGTGGGGGCAGCAGTGAGCCTCTTCTCACCGGGTCAGATGTCGACTGGACTCGTGCACTTCCATCTCTGTGCTTTTAAACTCGTTCAACTCCTTCCTGATGGCAGCCTGAGCAACACACACAGTATTAATATCTGTGTGTGTGTGTGTGTGTGCGTGTGTGTGTGTGTGAGGACCTTGTCTGTAGCTGTGAGTCGGGTCCAGGGTTTGTCGGCTCTGCGGTCGTAGTCCTGAGCCTCGGCCACTTCCACGTAGTCGCTGAAGCGAATGAGGATCTTTGCTTCTCTCAGCTCCTCCACCGTCGGTCTCTGACTGAGCTGCAGGGGGCGACAGAGGCAGGAGGCTCATTCCACTTCAGCCAGAGAAGAAGTGAGATTCTAAGTGTAAAAAAGGTCACGTCCTTCCATCTCCTCTCACCTTTTTGGACAAATGTCTCTTGATCTCTTTCTTCTCCTCCTGCTCGTCCACGTCGTTCCGAGCTGAAAACGAGTCGCAGTCGTTACCATGACGACCGGTTGTTTATCTGTTTGTTGACTGGAGTGAACGAAGTGACTCACGTTTGAGAATGTTTCTCTGCTCCAGCTCCTCGGCCGTCGGCCTTTGACTCAGACGCCTGAGAACAAACATCTGATTTTTAAACCGTTGTTTTTGGTGAATCGACCTCGATGATGATTCGTCGGCTCTTTGAATTCACTTGGTTTCGTTTTTACCTTTCGGCCGAAGAGTCGAACCAGGAATTCGTTATTAGGAGTTCAGAGGACGTGAATTTAAATGTACATTTCTTTTTGTAGCTTCAACAATTAGTCACAACAGATGAATTCATTAGACTCTGGTGGTTTTGTTATTGACTAACAGTTACTGTAGCTCCTCCCTCCCTCATGACTCCTCCCCCTCCTCTGCAGGTAACTGGACTAACATGTTCCCCTCTCTCCCTCTGACAGTGAAAGGGTGACCCCTCCCTGACCCCGTGGCCCCGCCCACTCACCTGGTGAGTTTGGTGGCGGTCTGCTGCCGTGACTCCAGCCTCTCCTGGTCCGACTGCAGCGGCAGGATGTTCTTCTCCTCCAGTTCTCTCTTGGACGGTCGGTTGCTCAGTTTGATGGCCAGAGAGTCTTTGCGCAGAACCTTCATGGCCAGAGAACCTGCGGAACCACAGACACGGAACCCGTTTACCCCAAACATTCACCCCCCTCTCTGATTGGTCGGATCATTTTGCTGCTAAAGAACCGGATGTTCGTGTTGGTGCCTGAACCCTGCTGTTCATGTGGGGAACTGCAGACAACCAGCACTGATTTCTGAGGACTGACGAGGACACCAAAGGGACTTTGTATGTCCCGGTTACCATGACGACGTGTGGAGGACAGGAAGTCGATTCTGTGTAAATCTGTTAATACCAAGTCAACTGTCCTTTGGTGTCGGGCTTTGTTTTCTACAAACACGTGAAATTAAAGGAAACCTACTTGTAAACAGCGTGTCGTCGTCATCTTCCTCCTCATCTTCCTCCTCCTCTTCTTCATCCTCCTCCTCCTCTTCGTCCTCTTCCTCGTCCTTGTACATCCCTGACAGATCCCCGTACTCGGCCTCGTTAGGGAGGTTTTCTTTGTCGTCATCGCACTCGATCATCACGGTGGGAACAGTGTGCATCATGGAGCTGTGGATTGATGAGGGCAGAGGTCAAAGGTCAAAAATAAAGTTTAGAATGGAGTGTAAAAAAAAGTATGTTGTCTAAAATCATAGTATAGTATGTCGTTT
>JAFBJT010108895.1:40817-62809 GCA_016785325.1 Chascanopsetta lugubris
GGAGGTGAAGGTGTCGGGGGGCAGAGGGGCGAGAGGCAGAACAAAAAAAAGTGAAAAAAGGGGGGGGGTCTGAGACAAAGCGTGAGGGGAGACAGAGAGGGGGACAAACAGCAAGTGGCACATCCAGAGAAGGAGGAAATTGAGAGCGTGGATACAAAGGAAGATGAAAAAAAAAAGGCCTGATCTGCACGAAGCAAAACAAAGGATGGTGGACGGGACAAAGAGACGAATCACGGGGGAGAGAGAGAGAGAGAGAGAGAGAGAGTGAGAGAGAGAGAGAGAGAGAGAGAGAGAGAGAGAGAGAGAGAAAACACTGTCCCACCACAGACGGGGACACGGAGACGTACGAGCTCCACTCATGAGCAGATTCCTTTGTCCTAGTTTTTACAACATCCATATTTTTCAGATTATGACAAATTAGTTTGTAATGGGTTTTGCAGACGGGCAGCGAGGAGAAGAGAGTGGCCTCAGAGGTTCATGTGCTCTCTCTGATCCTCTTATATACTTTACATCTCACACCACAGGGACTGACCGATGAGGCTGAGATCACATGTTAACACTGCAGATCATGCAGCACCCCACCCCCACCCCCACCCCCACCCTCCACCCCCTTTTTTTCTCATGGCAGAGATATTAAAGACCTATTGAATATGCAGAGAAGAGTTGAAATGCAGATTATAAGATGATTACATGGAATAACTGTCAAGAATTCCGCCTGTGGGGAGGCTCAGTTTTCCTTCCGGGGCCCCTGATTACCCCCAAAAGCTCCGAGGAATGGAGCTAATAATGAGTAACTGGAGTAAAGCGGTGATGGACACGTTTCGTAATGTTATTCCTGAAAGGGACATTTCCCGTATTCAACAGTCTGTCTATCATGATTACAGCTGAGATTTATAGCTCTTGACTCGTTTTCAGGTGCGGTGTGTAGAATCGAGCGAGTGGTGAAGTTGCGCGCTGCAGCGGAAGACCCCCTCACTAAAACTGCTTTAGTCAGTTTCGTTCCGTGTTTAGTCAGAGTCCGGTGACTCAAACACCACTGCGACTGATTCATTATCACTTCCTGCCATTAGGACTATTCGTACTCAATCGTACTCACTGGACCTTTTTGAAAATGCCATCAGATGTGTGCTGATAATCTCCTGGAGTTTTCCCGAGGGCTCCTCTTTTGTTCGGACGCAAATGTCAGTCAGTTGTTTTTTCCCCATCGTGCCCCAAAGATACGGCTCGATATTTCTCAGTGATAAAGTGCGTGTGTTGTTGACAGTGATGGAAAATAGACAACATAGAATTTTTTTTTTTGCTAGTGAGAGTAGTTTCCAGCGTCACAACACTGTTGCATTGCACCGGTGATGAAATGCGCCACGTTGCCTTTAATGAAGTTCATGGAAGCGGAGTTTTCATGGAAGCTGTGTTTTCATAGAAGCGGCTGCTTTGGTGAGAGGGCGAGAAAACCGCAAACTGGCCGTTTGTGTGTGTGTGTGTGTGTGTGTGTGTGAGCAGTGGTGAGCTCAGACAATGTGGAGGTGTTTTAACACTGAAGGTAAAAGTATCTATAACGAGTCTCTTTTGTAAAGTAACATGCCCGACACTGGTTGTCGATGTTTTTCATCATGATGGATAAAAGTCTGAACCTCCAGACTCCGAGAGGCCAATTCAGATCGTGTCTTTCCAAACAAAGTGATTCAAGTCTCTCGTGCACATGTTTGCCTGAAGCCTGTGGCATCATCTGACCTCTTCTTCGCTTTCCCTCCTGGTCCTTCAGATCTCAGCAGTCAGCAGTTTTCCTTAAAAGAAGAAGTAACCAGGGAAAGGAATGCAACAACTCTCTATTAGATTACGCTGTACGCCTGAGCAGCAAGCAGCCTTGAGGAAAACCCACTGATGTGACTCACATGTATGTAGCAGGGGTCGGGTGGGGTCGGGGGGGGGGGGGTCAGGACCTCCCCTCGGACGGCGGACCCCACCCCTCTCTCTCCGCCGGCCTCCGCACTCTGTTGGAGCAGGCGAGGCGTTCGGTGGAGGTGGTGTCACCTGTGTGGAACTTAAACTCCTCCGATCTGGAAACAATACCAAGCTCTGCCAAACAGGTACAAAGTCACGCTTTGAGTGTTGCAACCCCCCCCCCCCCCCCCCCCCCCCCCCCCCACCCCCCCCGCCCCCCCCCCCCCCCCCGCCCCCGATCCCTCCGCCCGCTTACGTGACCTGTTGCATCCAGGATGTGAAGACTGTCGGCGCTGCCCCATCTGTGTCTATCTGTCTCTGGTGCGTCTTTACCCCCAGTCATCCTTTCTTTAAGTAAAGAGTGCCGGCACTGTGCTCACGGATAAACTCGCAGTCAAGCTCCATTACTGCTAAAAAAAAAAAAAAAACTTAATAAAAAAAAAAAGCCTGCTTGTTTATCCTCGGCATAAAACGGCACGGGGTTGAATTTGGTTACTTGTCAGCATCTCAGTGAGGGAGTGATGGAGGGAGGGGGGAGGGGGGAGGGGGGGTGTGTCTGCTGATCAGGTAATTGTTGCACATTCTTGTCCCTGTATCTGATTCAACAATCGCATCATTTAGGGTGCACAGCTCCCCTCTTAATGTGCTCTAATCTGAGCCTAAATGAAGTTGGCAGCAGAGGAAGAGTTGGGGGGAAGGGGGGAGGGGTGGGGGTGAAATAGAGAGATGTGCTCTCAATTCAGCTCCCTGTCCTCTGCACAACCGCATATCAGATTTACCCTCCTCCCTCCCTCCCTCCCCCCCCCCCCCGTATTCCCCCCTCCCTCCTCCCCCTTTATTCTCTCATCCCTCTGTTGTTTATCGGCAAACAAAAGAGTGGCGATAAGCGAGATGGGAGTCTGATGGAATGTCCAGCATCTCCGAGTGTGTTAGGGAAACCGTGTCCTTAATGCAGTGTGCTGCTGCTGCTGCTGCTGCTGCTGCTGCTGCTAATCTTTATGTAGCTGCTGGTCCACATGTCCCCGAGCAAAACGTCTGCACGACGCATAAACACACGGGAGTGTGCAGTGGTGCTACAGTGCGCCAATCAAAAGTTATTTCACAAAGCAGGAAAATCAAGACCGGGCTCTACGCCATCGCTGTTTTTTATTTTTTTTATTTCTTTGAAACTTTTTTGAAATATTAGGAATGTTTGAGATAAGAAACTGGCCGCTGCGTACTCACTGTATGATTAAGTACTTAATGTAGGAATGGTTCATGTTATAGATTTGAAACAAACACAGCAACATGGCACCATGGGCCCACCCCTAGCTCTGCCTGTGCTCCGCCTCTTTTCCCATTTTTTTGGATGAACCAGGAAGTAGGAGGAGTCGGGCGCATAGGCAAGATTGTGACGAGTGAACCGCCCACTCTCCGAGCACCCCGAAGCACTCTGAAGACACCTATGGGTGAGGTCACGGATGCTACATTTATCTTCACGTACTGTCCCTTCGTATACAAACCTTTGTATCTATGCTCGACTCTCTCTTACCAATTCCCAAGATGGCGGTGGGCAAATAAAAAAAAAAATCTGCATCAAAACAGACGCACAAACAAATGAGCTATGTTTCCTCAACACTATTAATGCTCTGAAAATACTACAATCTTCTGTGGCTTTCATCATGTTGTTCTGCCCTCGGTGAAGATCCACTTGTTTGCTGTTGTTATTGTAGCTCAAAGTCGGTGTCATTTTTAGAGGTCTCTTTGCTGCTCGGAGTCATTTCATTCGCCGGCTCCAGTAATGTTAATGTTTGTATTACATTATTTTCTCTGTTTGCTTTAAAAGCACTAAAACATTCCACTCCCCTTCAGCTCAGTGTGTTTGCTCAGTGTGCAGCCGATTGTTCCGATTCTGCCGCATTTCCTGCTTTGCTTCACTTTGTTTGGAAACTATGGAAAAACAACACATGACCTGTGGTGGCAGCAAATCATGACGACGGCACAAACAGTACGGACCGGATGATGCAGACGGGTCAAACCTTTTGGAACCGCTTCCTAATGAAGTTTCTCATTTGAATTGGTAATGATCGTGATAATGAGTGACTTCCTCCTCCCACCACGTTACTCCAGTTTTCAGTGGTTGACGATCAGACCTTTTCTTCATTCATTCACGTTGTCTGATTCATTAAATATTCAGGAACGGATCTGAGAAACCTTCGATGGCCTATTATGGTCAATCCGTCCCGAAGCTGCAATAACATGACGCTTACGTGACCTTTACTTTGGCTGATTCCGACATGAGGGACTTGTAGAGTCGTAATCCACCAGGAATTTTGAGTCGGTGTAAGATGAGACACAATTCTCTGATTCTGTGTTGTTAGTAGGTGTCACATTGGTTTTATTTTGCTTGGACCTGCCATCGCACGATATTTCCACTCAGAACGCTGATGGCGGGTTGTTTACCACGTCTCAGCATGGTTCACTCAAAGTTAAAACCATACAACTGCTTTCAAATGGGGCGTTTTGGACAACTGGTGCTCAAATTAGGAAATGTGTGAGTACAGCTGTGCTATAAAGATTTATTTTTATTTTTTTAAATAAAAAATGCTGATGCCTGTCGTAGCGACAGAGGGACGCACTGTAGCTTCCCTGGCGTCGCCCACAGGCTTGTGCAGAGGGTAATGAGGGACGTGTGTAGGTGAGAGAGATAAACACGATGCGGCACAAAGATCTGATTGAACAGGTCTGACGGTCTCTGATAATCTGCTGTGACGGTTTAGCTATGAAACAACGCTGATCATCCCAGCTGTTTTTGGCAGCTCACTTTTTTTTTCCCCAATAAAACCTCTGAACGTACAAAGGAGACTTTGTTGTCAGAGTGGGTCCTTCTCACCATGCTGTAATCAAAGGGACGACACGTAGGGTTTTTCATTGTGACCAATTCACTGTTCTTCAAAGCCGGTGAAAAACCTCAGTAGTTGTAAGCTTTTTGGGTTTGTGAGACTTTGTCCTCGGCTGGTCTGTGAGGAGGAATGCGATTCGGTTGAAGGAGGATCTTGAAGGGCAATTCCACCTGTTTATCAGTGTCTTTTTGCTGAATAGATGAAAGGTCACAAATTTCACATGCGAGACACTTTTTTGGCTGAACACCATCCACTTAAAAATGAATAAACTCTGTGTTTCTGAGCCTTTCAGTCCTGACTTTTGTATTTCAAGGTTCAAGCATTTATGAATTCATAGTTAAATCTTTTAAAATCAGCCAAAGGATTGCAAGACCTTGGAAAGTGTTCTTTGGAAGAGAGGGTTCGATATTTGGGCTCCAGCCTTTAACACAGCGAAGAGCTTTCGGTCCTCGGAGCCAAGCAGCTCGGTTATGAACGCAGACATACGTGATGTATTCAGGCGCTCGGTGGTGAAATATTGACAGTGAAGCAGTGGAATGATACAAAGCGGAGCATGAAACAAACCGAGACTTTAATCTCAGTGTAGAGACAAAGGTGAGCGTGGCCCAGCCGAGCCCATAATTAACACGAGTGCGCGGTGCGTTTGGGTCACGGTGGCATTTTAATGGGAAACGCGGAACATGTGCTTGGCGCGGTGTGGCTAATTGGCGGGGGCCTGTGCCGGAGAGGCACCTCCGTCCATCATCCGGATCGCCATGGGAACCGGCGGGCTACAATAATTAGCTGGACTGCGTGGCACAGCGCAGCGGGGGGCTATAAGCACAGAGGCAGCAGGAGCCGAGATGACGCACCATGATGAAACTGATGGAAACGGATTCTGCACAAGCTGCGTCAGAGATTTAAGGAGTCATTTACAATGAAGAGGCTTCACTTCCAGCGCACACTCATTTTCCCAGCCCTCTGTTTAGCCTGTCCTTACCCAGGAAATGGGATTCAGAAAGTCATTGTTTTTCTGGGAAGTTAAAGGTCCAGTGTCTTAAGATTTAGGTGAAATTATTTCCAATTCTGTTGACAGAAATGGAGTATACGATGATGCTCATTTTCTCAAGTGTATCATTTCATTGTAGAAATTCTTCTTTTCATTAACCCAGAATCATAGCTTCCTGTTCACATCAGGAGGGCGTCCTCTCTCTGCGGAGCCTGCCATGTTGTACCTCCATGTTTTCACAGTTGCCCAGACTGTACCAACTGTTGGTGATCATAGGTTCACATGTGCTTAGAAGGGAAGAATTAGGTGAAGGTTTTTCAGCCACAGCATGCAGCATCACCACTACATGTCACTGAATCCTTCACACTGTACCTTTAACTATTTTCTTCTTAATAGTTCCTCATATTTCTCCCATCAACAATAAACTAAAGATAAGTTCTGTATTTTTTTTTTCTCAACCACAAAAATCCAGAGTCTCGACAGTAAGTCCCATTGTGATGTTTGTCTCACACACACTGTGGTCGCTGCCCTCCGTCTGGGTGGTCCAGGCCAGTGTAGGACCCCTTTCCTTTCACACATTTTTTCAGCCTGCTCTGTTCACCTCTGTCTGCAGCTCCTCTGTGTGCTGTGTGACCAGACAAGCAGATTAGTTCTGCCTCTGTCGGACTGTTGGATCTTGCACAACGGGTCTCAGAGACCAGGCTGTCATCTGTTTGCCCAGGCGCCTGAACAAAGAGAGGGAGGAGAGAGGGATGTAACAGCACAGAGGAGAGAGGTGCAAGGAAGAGTTGTTGCTTCAAACAGTGTCTGTGCAAGTGTTTGGGTGCAGCTTCCCGGGCTCAGTGCAGGAGGGGAGTGCATGTGTGTGTGTGTGTGTGTGTGTGTGTGTGTGTGTGTATAAATGATAAATGGTCTGTTTTCATATAGCGCTATTTAAGGTCTTGAAGACCCCTCAAAGAGCTTCACAGTCCTGTTTACAGTCACACTCTGCATCTATTTGCAGCACTTTGTCTCCATTCAGTATTTTGTCCAAGGACACCTCGGGGGGATTCTCCATCCCCTCAGCCACAGCACAGCCATAACGAGTGTGTTCTGAAGATGTAGATTTCAAAAACGTTTATCTTTTCAGTGTTCTATTCTATTCTATCCTCTTCTAAACATGATCGGTTTTAATTTGATGCTTATTAGCGAGTGTTAGCTCACAAATAGGCCAGAGCATAGAAAACATGTACCTCCTTCATCGCAGCATGTTTAGCGTTTAGAGTCGGTCATTATTGACACTACTTTCTATAGAGCCACCTGGCCATTTCCAATAAGAACACAATGGGATGTTTGCCTTGGCTTTTGGATGATTACTGAAAACAACCTCAGTAGTAATTCCTCAGCATCACCTTGGTAGTGCTTTTATGGAGCTGACTGTGAGCCAGGACTCCCAGGACCCCCCCCCCCGGACTAATAAACACCTGTGCTAAGATGATNNNGACGTGTCGTCCCCCCCCCCCCCCCTTGTTCCAGGTACTACATGTCTGGTGGCCCTGTTGTCCGACAAGGAGCTGATTGTGGCAAACGTGGGAGATTCTCGCGGCGTCCTCTGCGACAAAGACGGCAACGCCATTCCTCTGTCGCACGACCACAAACCCTACCAGCTCAAAGAGCGCAAGAGGATCAAGAAAGCAGGTGAGTGGGCGTTTCCTCCCCCCAAAACTCCAAAACACTGTCCCGGCTGCATAAACTTAAGTCCTCGTTTTGATCAGGGCTCAGCAACACTGTCCCATTCTCTAAACCCCCATTTTGCGTGCGTGTGCTGATCGTGGCGTCCAAACCCGGCCACTGATTATTAAAAAAATAAATAAAAATAGTGTCTGTCTGCGGAGCAGCACGTTATCGGATGCAGCCAGACAGTGCACGGTATTCAAGGTGCATCTGGACGCATAACTCTCCCTGCTTCCATATCTGCATCCTCCCTGTGCTGAGGAGAGCTGGGTGGCAGGTTGCCAGATGTGGTCACTGTCAGGCCGGCTCACTACCCCCACCCAATGGTCGGCTCGAGTACTGAACACCAACGCTGACGGAGTGACATTGCTCTGCAGCTTCCCCTTGGGTGTAATTAACACGCGCGACACCGTTGACACTGACATTTCCTCATGTTTTTTGAGTGGCGCTCATGAAGTTCTCATGTTCAGGTGGCAGCTGTCAACCAATAAAGATTCCTTGTTGAGTAACCTTCTCTCTTAGTTTAACATTATCTTGTTACAGTGGTGTTTTCTCAACCCCCCCCTCCCCCCCCCCCCCCCCCCCCCTCCCCCCCCAAACAACTTTGTTAAAATTCTTTAAAGGTGCAGGCCACATGATTTGTTGCTTGTTGTCTGTAAACACACAAGTCAAGCTCGGCTCCTCCTCCCCGTCCCTATAAACCAGTTTGACCGCAGACTACACTGCCGTGTAGTAGACACGCTGATACTTTAATTCACTAATCTGGTTTAACATCCACACTCACCTCTCCAACCACTGCTCACCTGAATCCTCTCCACTCTACTTCTAAAATGTCATGTATTAACAGTGATACATCTGTTCACATCACAGCTGCCCTCAGTAGTTAATGGCTGAGGTTAATTCCTCATCCTACTTTAAAAGGGACATGGGGATTGTGTGGATTGTCCCCTGTCTCTAATTTGAGATTATGACACTTCCCACTAATTATGTCAGAGATGCGTATGGAAGCAGACGAGGCTGAAGAAGCTGACGACACAGAGGTCGCGTCCTCTGCCTCCTCTGAGAATTTGGGGATTTCCGTTTCTTAAGTGCAGATTATAATAGAAGGTTACACATAATGGGATTTAGGGGGTGGGAGCTGACGGCCATATTTTACAGCCTGCAGTGGCCTGAACTCTCAACCTGCAGTATTTTTAAAACCCTGCCAATGACCCGGCTCAGCGGGATCTGGGGGAGGCAGCCTGACCAAGTATGGAAGTCCGAGTTCATCTTGTTCGGTAGTTTCCAGCTCGATTCCCCCCACCCCAACCCCACCCACCCACCCCCGCTCGCAAATCTGCCAGAGCCGCGGAGGATACACAGCTGTACTCGCAGGATGTGACAGGAATTGAACAGTATCCAACATAAACACTTTCCTCCGTCAGCGTGAGCGGTGAGTGAAAACACGTCGCTGCCACCGATCCTTGTGATCTGCGCGTCGATGTGAAGACGGTGGAGACGAGATCCGATGCCAGAGGTGTCAGACTGGTGAAAATAATCTTGCCGACACAAAGCGCATCTGTTTCTCACATTTGTCTTTTTCTCTTTTTCTCACTTTGCTCGTTTCATAACTCCCCCCCCCCCCCCCCCCCCCCCCCCCCCCCCTCTTCTTCTTCTTCTTCTTCTCTTTATGTTCCTTCCCCCCCAAAAAAAACCCTCCTCAGGCGGTTTCATCAGCTTCAACGGCTCCTGGCGCGTCCAGGGCGTCCTGGCGATGTCCCGCTCCCTCGGCGACTACCCTCTGAAGAACCTCAACGTGGTCATCCCCGACCCCGACATCATGTCCTTCGACCTGAGCAAGGTGCAGCCGCAGTTCATGATCCTGGCGTCCGACGGCCTGTGGGACACCTTCAGCAACGAGGAGGCGGTTCGCTTCATCAGGGAGCGGCTGGACGAGCCGCACTTTGGCGCCAAGAGCATCGTCCTCCAGTCCTTCTACCGCGGCTGCCCCGACAACATCACCGTCATGGTGGTCAAGTTTAAAAACAAGGCCGGCGAGCAGTAAGGGGGGGGGGGCGGCGTCCGTCCACCTCGTGCGGCATCTCCGTGTTTGAATAGGTTCGATGTGAAGGATCTAACAGGCACCTCCACTTTTTGTTTGAGCAGGAACTGTTGGTGTGGCAGAGATTTCAACCATGTCGTCAGTGCATCAGTCACGTCTCCTCCTTTCATTTCACTGATGACATCGTGTCAGACACCGTTATGTGAGATAAGTCACTGTTATGCAAATAAATAGTTCGATTTTGTGTTTGTGTGTGTGTGTGTGTGTGTGTGTGTGTGTGAGTGAGTGAGAGAGAGAAAATTGTGCACAATATTCGTCGGTTTATGTTTGATCCAACAACGGCCGATCTAAAATGACAGCTCAGAGCTCCACTTCCATATTCTGCCTTTCACTTAACAGCTACATGACAGTTGTATCATTTCCCATCTCTGTGCCCCCGCTACCCCCCCCCCCACCCACGCTCCCCCCTACTCCCCCCCACCAATCATATTATTAACATCCACACTGTGACTGCACTGAAAGTTCCGCCAACTCTATTATTTCTTTCCCTCTGTCAGACTCAAAGGTGCAAACCGTTTCAATCAAATGACTCCCTTTATTCATAACCAACTCAAATGATGATTCCCAACACCACTCATCATGTACAGCAATACACACAACACGTCTGAAACTCTTACATGGGAGAATGAACATACTTGTTGCCCTATGCTTTGAATGTTGTGGTTCATTCTTAGATGTTTTTGTGTTTTTTTTTCACTTTATTTTTTTGTTTATTTTGATCATTTGCACAACTCTAATCAGAACTCATGTCACAAATGATACTGTAGTAATAGTTGGATCGTGGTGCACCCTTTCAAAATATCATTTTACATATCTGTAGAATCTCAGTTTTGAGAGCAATACATGCCCGGATGCTATCGTAATATTTCAATAACATCATATTACGATGCTAACTTACAACATTAATGAACTTGAGTTTGATATTTACATCAGGAGCGGGTCCTCTCTATGCAGGCAGCCATGTTTTTTTTTGTTTTCTCTGTAACCCAAGATGAGCAAAATACACACCTTTTTCAGTTTGAATGACAACTGATGTTTTGAAGGGAAGGGTGAGGCGAGGTGAGGGCTATTCAGCTGCAATACGCAATTTCACCACTAGGTGTCACCAAATCCTACACGCTACATCTGCAACATGTTTGATTTATTACACTTTTAAAAGGACACGTTGATGCTTTGTTCTATTGTCCAACATTAACACTAACTGCACATATAAGTACTCACAGTCTCATATAGAAACCTTCATCATCCTCATCATCATCATCATCACTGCTCCATCTCCATGTCCCCGAACTGTGACTCAAAATGTAACAAGCCTTGGAATGAAACATGTTGTCGTTGCCTTATTTTCTTAACTGCTCATTTCCTGTTATGGAGTCTGCTGCCAAAACAAGGTCCCCGGTCTTTGCTCATTCCTTTGCACACGGCACCACCTCATCGTCGTTTCGTGTCAGCTGGTGTAGAATAAGGTTGTTGATGGAACGTCTCCGAGAGACGTGACATTGTAAGATGAATGTACATACTGTCCTCATGTTAGTATCGGCCCCTCTGCTGTTTATACAACAGTGCGCCTGCTCCTGGATCGTTTCACCTGCGAGAGAGAGAGCAGTGCTTCGTCACGTCTCTCTCCCTGATGACGACTTGTGTTACAGAACGTGTATGTGGCATTTGTACTTTGTTGACTTTAATAAAAACTGTAAAGAGAAGAGGAATTCTGAAAGATTTTCAAATGTCAAAAGTATAAAAGGTAACATTAAAATGATAAATGATCATTTCGGGTGGTGTGCATGTTTATTGGAGACGGTGTAAACAGAACAAAATGGCACTTTCCTGTGACCCATTATAGGAGCTGCAGGCTGAAAGCACAGAAACGTCCATCATTTCCTTCAGAGTTGAAGAGAGTTTGCACTTTTCTGATCTCTGTTCATATTAAACCTTTTCATTATTCATATTTATTTTTAGGCATCTATCTCATGCCACAGAAACAACTCATCGGCTGAAACCGCTGCCCTGCTCCTTTGCGTTGAAAACGCTGAGCTCAGTGCTCCTGTGCCACCTACTGGGAGATCAGGTGATGTTGACGGTCCACATTCATTTGAGTGCAGGTTTTCACCCACTCATGGATGATGCGTAGCTGCTGCTGCCTGATAATGTACTGCATTTACTTACTTACATGACCAGTCCCGACTCATTTCCAGATCTACCTAGAGAGAGTACAGGTAAGTGATACCTTGTCCTGTAGCAGAACCAGAAATGTGTTCAATAACAAACTAAGTGATCACACAATACCCATGGGACATGTTCCAAATGATTTACAACTGTACTCATCTAAAGTCATGCTGTTGTGTTATTGTTATTCTGTGGCATCTTCGCATGTGCGTGTTGATTCCGAGTGACTCACCAGTTCCCAGAAAGTGTTTGGGAAGACGCGAGGTCAGCAGACATGCGGAGAGTCTAAAGATATAACGCCACTGTAACAATCAGCCAGTGCTGCTGAACTCTTCCTGCGATGTCATCCCAAACAGGAAGAGACCCAACCCTCCGAACATGGACTTCCTGGCCCGGTGCCAGCGCTGGTGCTGTATGTTTGTGTGTGTGTGTGTGTGTGTGAGTGTGTGAGTGATGATCCAGGGCAGGTGTGATATGACTCCTCCGAGGGAGCTGTAACCAGAGAACTCCATGTCACCCCGCTTCTTTGCACCGTCACTCCGGATATAAATAGTTTTACTGAAAGCCACGAAGCATGCGGGGGACGGTTGGGATCCCAGCGCCACCGAGGGGAGGGACCACTATGCCTGTGTGTACATAAAGCTCATAGCAATTGGGGGCAGTGGTCACTGGAGGCCAGACGCTGTCACCCTGCACACAGACGGGGGGGAACAGGAGGACCAACAAACATCCAGAGGACGCGTGGATCTGTTTCCAATCGACATCTTTTATGGGTATTTGTGGATCCAGGCTTCAGAAGCAGGCCCAGGTCCTGATGCTGGGCCTGGACGGCTCAGGAAAGACCACCCTCCTCTATAGGCTGATGTACAACGAGAGCGTGGTGACTGTGCCCACGGTGGGATTCAACGTGGAAACACTGGAGACGGACAGGAGCAGCCCGAGCCTGACGGTGTGGGACGTGGGGGGTCAGAGGAAGATGAGGCCCCACTGGAAGCATCACTACACGGACACGGCCGCTCTGGTGTTTGTGGTGGACAGCTCCGATCAGAGCAGGCTGGACGAGGCCCGGAGGGAACTCCATCGGGTAATTGAGTCATTTGTTGCAGTGACACATTTTCCTCAACGAGACGTTTGATCTTCATTGTACCATGAAGGTTTCTCTGGCAAACGTGACCAAAATCGTACACACTGCACCTTTAAAGACATTTGGACATTCCAGCGGAGTGAAATAGAAATAGATACCCCTCACTTCATTCTTCACGTCCAAGCATGCCGAGAACCTACGGCGGCCTTCAAGTATTGTTGAAATTCACTGGGGTTCTTACAATTGTTTATTTTGGGCAACTGTCAAAACACGGTGGTCCAACATGGCGGCCGACCTAGAGCCAACCTGCTCCTGATGTAAATATTAAGGGCTTACGGTGATGATGTAAACACTACATTCAGATCATACACCTCACTAATAGCATTTGTTTGAATGTGATTATCCAGTTGGTACCGACAGATCCCTTTGACCTGAATCTCACATACTTCACACCGAATTGATCTCTGCTGCTTATAAATGCTACATGTTGGGCGGCAGTGGTTCAGTGGATGGAGCAGCCGCCTTTGGGAGCGAAGGTGGCTGGTTTGAATCCAGCTTGAGTCCGGCTGCAGTGTCACTGGCCACGACACTCATATACCCATGGCCCCAGGTCGTCATTGTAAATGAGAACTGCTTCTCGATGGACCTACCTGGCTAAATAAAATCATTAAAAAATTAGAAGGAAAAAAAATGGATGAAAGTTACACTTGAATGTTTACGTTTTGTGAATACACAGCATGTGTGAAGAGGACTGCAGTGGTGACCGTAACCTCTGTGTGTGTTCTGGATGCACCAGGTGCTGAAGTGCGAGGGTCTGCGCGACATTCCTCTCGTGGTCCTCGCCAACAAACAGGACCTTCCGGCCGCCCTGAGCCTGGAGACCCTGTGCGTGAAACTGGAGCTGGGCAGAGTGTGTGAGGGCAGAGCCTGGTTCATCCAGCCCTGCTCCGCCGCCACCGGCGTGGGCCTGGAGGAGGGCTTCAGGAGGGTGGTGCACCTGATGAAGACCCCGCTCAAACAGACCCAGGAGAAGATCAGAGTGAAGATGAGGTCGAAGGGCCTCGGCGTCGCCGCCGTGAAGAACATGCTGCTCTGCAGGAGGTGACGGAGGAACGGTCTCACCCGAGGTTTCACTCGTGGCTGGTGTGGGATGTTTTCCCGCCGACGTCTGCAGATCTTCAGCCGCTTTGGGAGAGCGGAGAAGAGGAGGCGCGAACAAGGAGGACGATATCAACACTGTGATCGGTGTTGATTTCAGTTGGAGATGGGTCTATTCCCTCCTCACCAGCCTCGCAGGCGTGAGTTTCAGTTGGATCCGAACCTGGAGCTTTCAAAGACAATGGAACACCTTTTTTTAAAGGTTATCCTTCAATGTCAAGTAAGGCGACTGTGTGCTGGTGATCGGACTCCGATCCTGCCCGAGATCTTCAAACCAGAATTAGCAGAGTGAAAACGATGTGAGGAAGTCTGTGCCCACAGTGATGATGAGTATTCTGGAGGTGAATGTTGGATTATCAGGGACATTTTAGAATAACAGTCGACATGTGACAGGATGTTCAGAACAGTGTAACAGAGTTCACACAGCGTTCACAGAGAACTGATTGGCATACAAGATGCATGTTCTTGTTTCATTAATACGTTTGTGTATGATCTTGAAATCAAAATGTTTTTTTTTGACCGTAATAAAAAAAATCTGCCAACCGATGTTAGCATGTTGCTTATTTTGGAGTTGTTGTGATAAGATGAGACACATTCCTCTTCCTGACGTACAGTGAATACATTTGTTGTACAACCCATTAAAATCCTAATTCATGTTCGTTTCACTACATAGAAAATACATGTTTATACCAGAGTTGTGCACTTTCTGATTAAATAACTGCAACGTTTACTCTACATGTCAATATCACTCATCATTTTTATGAGTATGTTTTTTTTATATCATCAGTCCCATCAGGTTTGACTGACTTCTACTTGATTCAGCCTCCTGCAGATAAACACCCCAATGTTGCTGATCTGTAGTAATGTGGGTATTTCTACCATGATGAAAAAAGTACAGTATGCATAACAACTCATATTATACTGTCCAATCATAAAACTGGTGTATTTATAGTCGACTCCATTTATGCTAATAGATATCTTTCACACATCTCGCGCACTAGACCTTTAATGCAGCTCTCTGGAATGCATGCGTGTTTATATATGGTGTGCTAGTTGTGTAGTGATGCAGTGTGTGTGTGTGTGTGCATGTGTATCTGTGTATCTGTGTATCTGTGTGTGTGTGTGTGTGTGTGTCTGTGTGTATGCGTGGCGCGCTCTGCAGATGCATGATCATACAGAAACCAATGAGAGGACGGGGGATTTCCCCACCCTTCCTCCACGCCACAGTCACTCTGCCCTCCCTCCTCCCTCCTCCTCCTCCTCCTCCTCCTCCTCCACCACCGGCATTCCCAGTATGCACCGCGGACACAGCAGCAAAAAATAGTCCGCTAACGAAAGCCTGAGAAAAGGGAACTAGGAAAGACTGGGGGATAGCTCGCCTGCTAATCCACGAGTCCCAACTCGATTTCACCGCAAGCCGAACCGCAAACATGGCTGACAGCGAGAAACTGGACAACCAGCGGCTGAAGAATTTCAAGAATAAAGGCCGCGACTTGGAGGTAAAAGTTGTTAGACTTTGCGCGGCGAGGATGTCCGCCTTTCCTCGCCGCCGCCGCCGCTCCGTTCGCGGCCAGCTTCGCCCCTGGCTTCGCTGTGACGTCGTTTCTATTTCCCTCCATCGGGGGATCTACGGGTCTAGCCCGTCGGCCCGGGTCCTCGCCGATCCGACCGGGTGGTTCTATATCGGCGGTGTGGGCCCGAGCGGTTCCTCCCTTTTCCGTTTTTCCCCCCTACGCGGGACCTCGCCGGTTATAAAACATGTCAGAGAAAGCTAGTCCAGAGTTCAACGGCTCCCGTGGATGTGCTGCTGTGCTAGCCCGCTGCTAGCAAGGCCCTCGGGGAGCACAGGCTAGCTTAAGTGAAGCATATCGAGCTTCGCATCGGGTTAGTTCGGTCCATTAGTGAGTGTGGGTGTTTAGTTTAACCACAACGTGACTTTCTACTATCTTTATGGATGCCTTCAGGGGGGAATTAGCTCGAATTCTGTGCGGTAATCGCCGCCGTTTCTGGTTGTGCAATGAGCTAACCTGCGTGCTAGCATGCTAACACTAAGCTCGCTGGTGCTGGCGGCTGCAGTTCCACCCATCCCCCGTCTTTATCACCAAAAACAATGGCGGAAAGCAGCCAGTCTCTCTCCGACGAGTCACCCGGGTGTGTTTAAGGCACATCAGATGGTTTAAAATTCACTGTACTGTGTGTAAAATGTGACACATGGGGGAGGAAACACGGGTATCACGACCACCTAGTTATCACATGACTGATGAATCAAAGCTACACCTCGGCTCCATTAGCTACCAGTTGATTTGCACACAGCTCAGCCACATTAACATGCTCGCGAGCAGGCTTTATCCACACATCCAGTTTGACAAGTAGTTTCAACTGCGAGTTTCAACCCTAACACACATGTTGTTTCACCTGGCAGCCTTTTTTTCAATAACACGACGAATACCAGCCCATATGATCTCTAGCTTATACGTGTTTTATTCCTGCACTCGGAGGCCCAGTGTCTCTGGTTCAGGATACATTAATTCTGTAGACAGGATTCAGTCGTATGAGGCAGAGTATTTGCTTTTACACGTGTGTAATGCACACGTAATTTCGCAAGGCACCAGGATGGGCCCTCTTACATTTGCATCTTGAGCGGATCCTCTCTGTGGGGGCTGTCATGTTGCATCACAATAGTTTTACAGTGGCTCACAAGGGTCAAACTACACTCTTTTTGAGTAACACTCATAGTAGTGTAGTGATATTTAGATATTTGTTGGTGTATGCTTGATTGGAAATGACATGTGAGCTTGTTTTGTGATTGTGACGGTATACTTCCACGTGTGAGAACCTTGATAACATATCTATCAAACAACACCGGTCTTGTGTCCTCTTGCAGTCAAGCTGAGTCATATTTGCTCAGATTAACGTTGACTGCTGTCATATTTTGAGTGGGATGTTGACAGACACCGCTGTCATACCTGGGGACCGGCTGAGACTGCCGAGCAGCTCTGCTCCTTCAGAACACTTCCTGATCTCTGTCTACACTTGGATATAATATCTTTATCTTTTTTTTCTGTTATGCGTAGGTTGTGATCACAAGGCCATTGCATTCTGATGATACTATGTCATTTGTTTCTCCCACAGTCTATGAGAAGACAGAGGACTGAAGTCGTGGTGGAACTCAGAAAGGTAAGAGCCACATTTGTGTTATAAACCCCCAATGACATGTTATCATTTGTGTCATTGGATTAAATTCTGGTCTTAAATCTGCAGGTCTTTAAAATATAGTACAGCAGTCTCCTGCAGGAATATGCACTAAGTTATGTTTTTATGTTTTCTTTACCACAGAACAAAAGAGATGAACATCTTCTGAAGAGAAGAAACGTGCCCCATGAAGACATTTGCGAGGACTCTGATGTAGATGGAGACTTCAGATCGGTACGGTTGTTTTTGCCTTTCCTACAAAATGCATTTGCTCCCACCAGTAAGTGAGAAGACATATTTTTAGGTTTGCGTCCTGAGGATAGAGTAGAACACGCCTCAGTTCGGGTACAACTGAAGCGGTGGGGTTGACAACTTGGCAGGACGGGGCCCCGAGAGGGGTTCTCGCTTAAGGTCGGTCTCTTTGGCTCAGCATCGGAGAAGGTTAGGGACATGTTGTCCGTCCATGTGATGCCATCTCCTATGCTCTTTGATCAGTAGCAGAGGGTGGCGTGTATTTGTCATTCATCTCACAGTTTGTATCAGTGTGCAAAGTGAACTTCATTGGAGGGATCGACATTTTTAAAGAAGAATTTTTAAAGGGATTTTAGGACACAGCATTTTCACCAGTGTTTGATTGAGATCCTGTCTTAATTGTTGTTATGGTAAAGTATTGATGTAATGGTTCGACACTTGTATTGGGGGGGGGCCCGGATTTCTGAAACTGCTGATTTACAAATTTCCATCTTTAAGATCAAACTTGAAACAACTATTGCCTTGTGTCCTCGGTTAATTCAGATACAGAGTACATTGCTGTCTATGCAGTATATATTGTTTGACTTTGTATTTCTTCACGTGTAAGTCAGTGATCTGATGTGTCGCTCCCTCCTTCACCATCAGCATTAGCACATGTCAAACATGTTTTACAGGAGTGGCACCACGGGATAATCTCTTGATCAATTGAAAGTCTCTGTGTCACTGAGGCTCTGAGTTTGGTGGCCTGGCCTTGTTACGACGGCCACTCAGCACCTCAGAAATCCAATCACAGTAGCTGCTCGGTGTTGGTGAAGGTAGCTGACTTGAAACGGGCCGCCCAGCGATACATCAACAGAGATGCGTGGACTTGCTGAATGACAGAGGGGCTGCCATGCTTGTTGCTCTTTTTACTACTGCTTTTAATACTTAACAAGCTCACCGGAGCTGTGACACTATTTTCAGTCAGACTCGAGCATTGTTGTTTTCCTTCGATTTGCCCATTTTGTGGTTAGCCGGGCCTAATGAATCACTTGGCCTCAGATCTTGTTCAGCTATAAAATCCCTTCTCTGATCTATCGTATGTTTTAAAATCTTCACTGTTACTCGGTGCTCTTGTTCTTGTTTGTTGCTTTTCTTCCCCGAGTCCTTGTCAAAGCCAAATTCTTTCTTCCCTTGGTTAAAAGCTATGTCCTAGATATCCGCATCCTGCCACAGAATATTAATCTAAAAATATAAATACACTCCAAGCACAGACTTGAGTGTTATTTGAAGCATTTCAAACATTTTTAGGCACATTGGTGGTACATACAATGTGCTTACTGAACAGTGTTTCTGTTCTGGGCTAATTTGTGTGTGTGCTTCTTGACTTTCATCCACGCAACACTTTTTTTTTAGCAGCTGAAAATGTGAAATATTTTAATAACACGGCCCACTTGAGGATCATGTGGACAGCACACAGTTTTGTGTGGTCAGACAAGAAGCCATCAATACAGTGTTATCAAGACGAGCAGATTATTGAATATGTGACTTTATAATGTGTCCGCTTTACCTGAAGTATCTTCATTCGAACAAAACAAAATCACAGTATTGTGGACATACTCCACAATACTGTGATTTCAAATGTGCCTCTTTGATTCTCTCAGGGTGGAACTCTAATGTCGATTCTGAAGCACAAAGTGAAAATGAGATCTGCCTCCAGCCCAGTGCATGTGTTTGTCATCTTCCCTAGTTTTAGTTCTTCCTTTCGGGGAGGAGAGCTATTATGTGTAGACAAGTTGTGTTTTTCTGTGGTTTTTGTATAACCGGGTGTCAAAGTTGCACCGACTTCTGGCCTGGCATGTGAACTATATTGTCTTCACTTGGATTTTGTGTGTCCTCGTGGAAGAGGATGTTTCAGCACACAGCCGTGAGGGAATGGAGCAAAGAAAAACAAGTCAAACATTTAATTTAATCTTGGTTCATCTGTAGCTTTTATGAACTTGTTTTTCAAACTAATATTCAGAGCTGCAGAACTGATCCACCACAACACCACAGTGGTTCATGTTAAATGCAAGTCGCCGCTCTTGCTCCGTCACTTGTTTCTTTGCTTTTGTCACCATCGCCTAGAAAAGCAAACTTAAGTGTTCAGAATTACATTGCAGCATGTTGACAGATTTCTGCTTGCCCTCATTGTCTGGAGGGTGATCACATGCTTTTTGTCTTTGAGTGGGTTCTGCATTTTTGGGCTTCTTTTAGCTGAACCAACATCTTAGACTTTACAAGTTACTCATCGTCCTGTACCTCTGTGTACACATTGTGTAATGCACGTCAAACAAATCCATGTCAGAGAATGCAACCTGATTAACAGCTCTTTATCTTTTTCCTTTTCAGCAAAACACCTCCCTTGAAGCAATAGTACAAGTAAGTCAATGATTCTGTGCACTTTGTCTTTTTCTGTCACACACCTCTCATCCACAATTTTCTATTATTGATGTATTCATTCCAAACTGAACTCATTATGTTACAACCACTGTTGTACCCCTTGACTCCTGAACATTGCAACATGTAACTCATGTTGGAATTAAATTCTTAAAGACTCGGATCAGGTAAGACTGGTTCTAATGCGCCCTCTGCATAACTTGAAATTCAAGAATAAGTCAGGATGCAAAATGGTAGCGATTTCTCTGCCTCATTACACTGACCTACAGCATCAAAAGCAGTTACCTTTTCAATGTTTTATGTTTGATGGATGCATACAGAGTCTTGGCACACAGCAGAATGTATATGTATATATTCAAATGTTGTATCTAATGAGTTTGTTTGTGCATGTTACAGAATGCTACCAGTGATAACCAAGGTGTCCAGCTGAGTGCTGTCCAGGCTGCCAGGTAGGACCACATTCCTCTCACTCTTCTGACTGACTTTTTTTGTGAAGAAGTGGGTCAAACTTCTGACCATAATCCATAGATCAGAATAGGAGAACCAGTGGTATCCTCCAGTTTGTCATTTAAACCAAAGATGGTTCATCCTGGCTCCTGTGAAATGGATTATTAACATTTCTGTATAATTATTTTATACCTCTTCTCTGCCAAAGGACATGAAAGTAATTTCCCATAAATCTTTAACACAGGACCTTTCAATATATATATATTTATTTTTTGAATAATTTAAATTGGTCATTACCCGTGAACTTTTACATGAGGTCATTCTAAAAAACACATTAGAGATTGTTGGTTTTACAGTACACTCACATGTTCACCTATCACACTTGTGGTTGTGAGCTTCAGGACATCCAGCTCAAAGGGCCACTCCTCCTCGGAGGCCTGGGCGTGGACTCGCGTGAGGAGGCGCGACAGGCCGGGCTAGGCTCCGCCTCCTCTTTCAAAGGCTGCCTCCGTGAAGTCAGGGTGAACGCTCAGAAGACGGGGCTCCCTCACGCCACCGTGACCAAAGACGTCAGCGTGGGCTGTAAGAGGGGGCGGCGCATGGAACGTGACGACCTCACCTCCAGTCACCAACATCAAGAGGAGCCCCAACTTCCTGATGCTGAGAAAGTTGGAGGTGGCAGAGGGAGGGCGAGCGGCGCTGGAGCCCAAACACATCAAGGTAACGGATCAGGTTCTGGTTCTAATCTTCTTTGATTCATTCCAGCAGAGTCTGTGTTTTCTAAATCCTCGCTCTGTTCCAGGTGAATCTGAATTTCCGTAAACTGGGCCTCCATCCCTCCCAGTTACTGTTCCGCATCGAGGAGCAGCCGGTTCACGGGCAGCTGCGCCTGGACCTGAGTCCAGACCCGGATGGGATCCTGGAGGAGGACGGGCAGGATCGGACCGTGGTGATCGGAGCCGACGAACAGGACCGGACCTTCAGCATGCTGGACCTGTGGCAGGGCCGGGTCACGTACGTCCACAGCGGCTCAGAGGACCAGAGCGACTTCTTCGTGTTTTCCACCTTCTCCAGTAAGAAGGAGCTTCCTGTGTCGGTGAGGGGCAAACGGCTGCACCGCTTCCACATCAGCATCAGCCCTGTGAACGACGCGCCGGAGCTCAGCCTCCCGGAGGGAAACGTTTTCACTCTGCTGCGGAACTCCACACGCCAGGCGAGTGAACGCACACGCACCTTCACCTCATTCCTTCAGAACCTCATCATTCAAAGGGTTCGATTTGAATGTCTGCAGCTGCCAGCAGGTGTCCTGAAGGTGTGGGACCCCGACAGCCGCCCCGAGGACCTGACGTTCACCTGCCTCAGTGACCTCACCACCGAGGCCGGACACCTTCAGCACCAGGATTACCCCGAGAGGTGGGTGCTCCGCTCTGACTCTGAATCTTCTCCTCAGAGCTGCTGGTAGAACCTGTGTGACAGGATCATGTCCGTGTTCCTCAGAGCCATCAACCTCTTCTCCCTCAACGACCTGCAGGAGGGAAAGATCAGCTTCGTGCACTCGGGCGTCTCCGCCACCAGGCTGCCGCTCAGGGTCAGCGACGGGGAGAAGGTGAGTGGCGTTTGTTCATTTACGCACGGAAAGAACACTTCCAG
>JAFBJT010108896.1:14482-25116 GCA_016785325.1 Chascanopsetta lugubris
GAAAATTCACCTCCGTCAGTTTAAATTCCAGGAAGCTCCACACCCTGTCTCACCCCGCCTCTGTCTCACCCCGACTCACCCAACACAAAGCAATTAGCCAGAGAGAGAGAGAGAGAGAGAGAGAGAGAGAGAGAGAGAGAGAGAGAGACGTCCGTCTGCTGCGCATTCCATGACGTAAAAAGTCTACGTCACCATGACGACACTGTGTGTGTGTGTATGTGTGTATGTGTGTGTGTGTGTGTGTCGTCGTGTTGTTTTGATGTTTTATCCTTTTAATGATGCAAATGTTCCCACCTCAGCTTTAAATTCCACATTTACTCGTTCGATCAACAGTGGAAACAGAGACGGGATGAGTCGGCACCTTTGCTTTGTCCTCTGGGACAGTTGATTGATTCCTATACAGAGGTGGGAGAACCTGCAGTTCACAGAGTGGCCACTTGAGGCAGCGAGTCCATCCCCATAGACTCCCATGTTAAAATGGTCAACTTCAGAGGCGAATGAAACGTGTTTAAAGTCTGGTACGAAGTTTAAATCAGTCACGTGTGTTACCATAACAACTGTGTGGGGGGCGGGGCTTATTTCATTGTATGAAGATTCGAAATTGTGCATAATAAAGGGGCGTGGCCTCTTGAATGACACCTGGGCCGACCTTCTGTGGATGCTGCGACAGCACCATGGCCCCCCCCCCCCCCCCCCCCCCCCCCCCCCCCCCCCCCCCCCCCCCCCCCCCCCCCCGAGCTCCGCCTCTTTGTCCGTTTTTGGATGAACCAGGAAGTGGGAGGAGTTAGTGAGGGAACCGCCCACTAAGAGCCTCATAAGCGCTCTGCAAAGATAAACAAGAGTCAGATGTTGTGTGTCTGTGTAGTAAACATTTATACGGAGAGTAGCAACAAAGTGGAAAATCCACAGTCGGTGTCAAAATTGTTTTTTTTTTTTCCAGTGTGAGAAGAGAAAAAGGGGGCGGTCCTTCCAGAGGGCCGGTGTGTCCCTCAGGTCCCACAGGAAAAGCTGTGGATTAAATCACTTCCTCTTACATTGTGATAGCAGAGTGGTCAGACCACACTGTGTCAACACACACACACCCACACACACACACACACACACACACACACACACACACACACACACACACTGTGCACTGAGTGCATTTGAAGCAGTATTTTGTAATTTAGCAAAATTGAATTATTCACTTAAAAAAGCGAGCACAAGATTTAAGTACAAAGCTGGAAATATCTGACTGTATCAAAACATTATAACTATTCTATCATTTTAAACATTGAAACAAAAAATAAACGTTAAAATTGAAATAAAAAAAAAAATGTAATAAAAAACGTGTAAATCTGCGACATGAAAACTTCCTGAAAACGAAGCCAAAACATCTTGATCTCCCCCTGGTGGAGGCTGTGGTATTACAGTATCAGTCATAAGCCCCGCCCTCTTGCTGTCAGCATGATGTAGGCCTTCCTCCTATGAATGAATTCTTTGTTTTTCAGTCCATTTGTCATATGGAAAAAAAGAATTGAAATGGTGGTGTGGCGCCACCTATCTTCAACTTATCGATACGTTGAAAAAAAAGAATAAAACCAGCCGACTATGAAAATGTTTGAACTGTCCCTTTAAGACGAGGTCACGAGAGGTCAACGTTCTCGTACTCTCCGTGGTCCGAGTCCTCCAGCTCCAGACCCGGAACCAGACTGTAGTACTCGGTGGACTGGGTCATGTAGGCCTTCTCCCTGTCGGCCGAGTCCTTCATCACCTCCGTCACACTCACCGTGTCTAGCTCCGCCCTCCCGGCCCCGTCGGGCCCCTGGGGGCCCGCCTTCCCCTCTGTGGAGCTGGAGCAGGGGGAGGAGCCTCTGGGCAGCGACTCCACCGATCCCAGTTTGATCTCCACCTCCTCGTAAATGTCCCTGGTGCTGCCCAGGTGGGCGGACGCTGGTGGGCGGGGCTCGGTCTCCAGGATGCCCCCAGGTTGACTCCGCCCCCCCACCACAGGAGCAAGCTTGTGTCCGTTATCGGTGGACTTGGTCTTCTTCTTCTTCAGGGAGCTGAACGCCAGCGCCTCCTTCTTCTTCCTCCTCCTCTTCCTGCCGCAGCACCAGCAGAGCACCAGGGCGGCGAGGATGAGGAGCGGGAGCGCGATGAAGAGCGCGGTGAGGCCGGCGGGGCGGCACACCTCGGCCCGCCTCACCGACCACACCCCTCTCCCGGACAGGTGCGGCGGCGAGGCGCAGGTGATGTTCCCCACCAGCTCCTGCAGCCCGGCGGTCCGGTTCCCGCCGCCGTCCAGCGCCTCCAGCAGCGAACAGGAGCAGAACCACTGGTTCCCCTCCAGTTCCAGGTTCCGCAGAGCCGGGCTCTGCAGCAGCGAGTCGGGGAGGAGGCGGAGCCTGTTGCCCCGGAGGTTCAGCGTGTGGAGGTTGTCGGATCCCTGCAGGAAACCTTGGGGAAGCTCCTCCAGCTGGTTCCAGCTCAGATCCACTTCCTCCAGACTGGGCCGGCCGGACAAGAACTCCCTGGGCAACGCGCTCAGCCTATTATGGGATAGGTAAACGCTCCGCAGGGAGGGGGCGTCGGCGCCGCTCATGTCGACGGCGCCGATGTCACAGGCGGACAGGTCCAACGTCTCCAGGTCGGTCCGATTGGTCAACGCGGACCAGTCCACGCGGCCGAGGGAGGAGCCGGACAGGTTCAGGCAGCAGACCCCGGCGGGAACCTCCGAGGGAAACCGAGCCAAAATGGAGGCCGCCGGACACACGCACCCAAACACGGGACCCGGGGTCAACAGCAGGGAGGACGTCAGGAGGAGACACCACAGGACAAACATGTCTGAAACAGGAGACGACGTCACAACTCGAGCTGAAACGATTCATCGATTATACGTTTTATTCAATTACAATTTTCCTGAATCGAATGATCAAACATTTAAAGGTGCAGTGTGTCAGATGTGGTGACCCCTAGAGGTGAAGTTGCATGTTGCGTCCATCACCTCACCCTCACTCTTCTGAACACGCAGGAGAAGCTGTGGTCGACTTCAGTTGTCATTCAAACTCAAGAAATGTTTAGTATGTCCACTCTGGGCTACTGTAAAAACATGGCCGCCCCCATAGAGGGGACCCACTCCTCATGTAAATATACATTCATGGGCTCATTCAAAGGTGATGGGAGAAAAAAATAAAACCTTTAGATGATTATAAATTCATGAAGAAGTCGTTATGTCATTGTCTTGTCATATTTTTAGAAGTGGGAAAAATAACCAGAATCTTACGCACTGCACCTTTAAGGTGAAGGAGCTGACGCTGCTTCTCATTCACAACCACTCATAAGATGCACTCGAGCTCACACACACACACACACACACACACACACACACACACACACACACACACACAGTGATGTTGTCAATAGGCCGACTAGACATGTAAATATCAGGTGATAAGTCAGATAATGAACATTTCGTCATTTTCAGACACGTCGTTTCACATTTGTACAATTTTTTTTCTCCATCTATTCAAATAATTGTTTGATCAAAACAAATCGAAGAGATGAATCGATGACAAAAATAAGCAGCTCGAGTCACAACAGCGCATTTATGACTTCAACATCTACAACTCCGTCAGTCCTACCTGCTTCCTGCCAGGTGCCTCCCTGTCTCACTGCTCTGCACACACACCTCCACACACACACACACACACACACACACACACACACACACACCCCGTCCCCGTCAACCTAACAACTTCTTCTCTGAGGACTCCCCGTTGCTGTGAGGACCGTGAGGGTTGTCATGGCGACGGCGCTCAGCAGGGATCAGGAGTCCAGAGTTTGGCTGAGGGAGAAACAGATGCAGCTGTGAGAGGAGCTGGATTTATACAAACACTCTGACAACGTGTGGTCCGGCGGCCATCTTCTATTGGCTCCTATAAAAAAAAAAAAATAAGTAAAAAAAAAAATAGTATTTACAATGGAATGTGGCCAACAAATAAAACTTGACTTTTTTTTAAACATAAACAAATTGAGGGGGAAACATTGTTTTTTAATAAGTAAAATTTGGAATAAAAGATGAGGAAAAAATAAAAGATACAAATAAAATAAACAAACAAGAAAGAAAGAAAAAAATCAAGCAATCAATTGAAAAGAAAAAAAAACATACCATAATACTTTTTTGTTTCAAAATGAAAACAAGCCAGATGTAGCCACATAGACAAGTCCATGTGAAACAGAGTGAAGATGAAAACAACAGAAATGAGGGGGCGTGGCCAAAATGATGAGGATCGTTTACTATAATTAAAGATGGTGGACATGAACCTCGGAGACTGTGTTGATCTCAGGCTTCTGTTGTGACATCACAGGAAGATGGACTTAAAAGAGCATGTGGTCAACATAAACTCGGCCTGTCTCTACTACCTGACATGCACATGACTCACACACACACACACACACACACACATACCCCCCCCCACACACACACACACACCGTCATCCCAAAGGCAGCAGTTGTCGGCTGCAGCCGAACACCAACCTCCAGGACCTCATGTAGAGAGCTGCAGTTCACAGAGCAGCCACCGGAGGCAGCAGACTCCAAAAGCGAGTCGATCCCCATTTGACTCACTTCACCAGTCCTCATCCCAAACAGAGTCTGCGTTGATTTGCCAACTTCACGCTCTGGCTTCAGTCGTTTAAGGTCAAATCAAGGTCGAATCAAAGGTGGAGTCAAAGGTCAAATCAAGGGTCATGGTGACGTCTAACATTTGTAAACGAGTTGAATCAGAGAAAACGTAACAATCCGCCTCAAAGTCCGAAGCGCGGCTTCAGATATTCAGCTGGAACAAACACAGGAAGTGTGTGAAAGGAGAGAAACACTCAGCCCCCGTCGACCTTTAGCCGCTGCCACAAACGATCGGACGCAGAATCAGCAACGATTGATCACAGAAAGTAGAACATCAGTATATCAATAACTTGGTGCCTTTAATGTCTCACGGTTATTTACCCTTTAAAGTCGTTTGTTTCCTTTGACGTGGGAAGAATTTGCATCAAACACTGCTCTGTGGAAATACTATTCAAATTCACTGAAATGCTCTATTGTGTGTGTGTGTGTGTGTGTCTGTGTGTGTGTGTGTGTGTGTGTGTGTGTGTGTAGCAGCACTGGTCCCAACATTGTCTCCACAGTCTATAGAGTGTAAAGTCTGGATGATGATGAAGGAGCTGCTTCCTCACATTCTGCAGATAAAGCTCAGACCTGCAGTCAGAAGTCTGAGCTCAGGCTGATAACACACACACACACACACACACACACACACACACAACACACACACACACACACACACACACAGGTCTAAAAGTCATCTGAAATGTGGGAGGAATTAGTAAACATGTATGAAGTAAGTGTTGAGCCACGAGCTGATCTTTGGATGAGAGAGAGAGAGAGAGAGAGCGAGAGAGCGAGAGAGAGAGAGAGAGAGAGAGCGAGAGAGAGAGAGAGCGGAGGAGGAGGAAGGTTTGGATCTCGAGAACATGGATGATCTCACTCAGCAGCAATGTGAGTCTCTACATCCTCTCGGCTGCTGAGTTTCCTCTGTTCAGCATCACGATGTTAAAGATTAAAGGTGCAGTCTGGAAGATTTGGCTCATTTTTTATGAATATGACAAAACAATGACATACTGACGTTTTCATGAATTTATAATCACCTAAATGATTCATAAGGACGTAAGAATAAGGTGTGAAGTATAGGATTCGTTTAAGAGGACGTTTAAGTCCAGTGATTAAAAGCTGACTCATCTAAAAAGCCTGATTATTGATTATTTGACCTCTGATCTGAAAATGGACACATTTAAGATAAAGACAGACGATGATCAGTTCAGTTCAACCCTGCAACTTTTAAGATGAGGGGTAAAAAAAAAAGGTGTTTCAAACTTTAAATTATGAATGAAACATAATGTTTGATTCTCTTCCACCATTTTAATGACAGCGCAAGATTATTCATATATCTTACATTATACTGTTTATATTTACATGTGTTGTATTATATATTAGACATTGTAATCTTTGTAATTTTTCATTATCCAATTTAATGATTGAATTGTATTATTACCCTCTTCTCTTTACCTTCTTCTAATTATTATTACAATCTAAAAGTTTCAAATTCTATCTTAATTGTATTTATGACAAGCACTTAGGAATTATACAGCTCAAAAATAAATAAATAAATAAATAAATGTATTTATTTTTCATAAAATCAAAATGAAAGAATGTGTTGCTCATCTGTCAAACACACATTCCACACCTCACATGTGAATAACATCAAACTTGACTTTTCTTGCAGCGTGACTTTTTCAGACCGGATGGGGCTGCACTGATGGAGGGGTCTCGAACCCATGACCTCTGATTTGTATACATACTACACACAGCTCTACTTGGAACAAGTTGTATAACTGCAGGTAGAACTCTACAGTGTGTATGAGCTAATGTATGGAACCTATGACTTCAGCAAGTGAGAGTAAGGACACACACACACACACACACACACACACACAGATGTGGGCAGATGTACATTTTAAAGGTGCAGTGTGTAAGATTTCACTCACTTTTGTCACTTCTAAAAAATCATACAAAACAATTACAGACTGACGTTTCATCAATTTATAATCACATACATGTTTTATTTTTTTCCCCAATTTCCCTTTAATGAGCCCATGAACGTATATTTACATGAGGAGCGGCTCCTCTCTACGGGGGCGGCCATGTTTTCACAGCAGTAAGAATGGACGCACTCAACATCTTTTGAGTTTGAGTGACACCTGAAGTCTGAAGCACAGCTTCTCCTGCGTGTCCAGGAGAGTGAGGGTGAGGTGATGGAGACAACATGCAGCTTCACCTCTAGAGGTCACCACATCTGACACACTGCACCTTTAAATGTTAAATGTACATAGAGAGTGTTCTTACCTTCCTCCTCCATCTGTGCTGCAGCTCCGAGCCTCGGAATTCAAAGTGTCAGCTCCTCTTCATCCTCCTCCTCCTGATCACTCAGGGTGTCCCTCCCTCAGGCTGGAATGTTGACATGCAGCCTCCTTTCAAGAACCGTGTGTGTGTGTGTGTGTGTATGTGTGTGTGTGTGTGTGTTGTGTGCGTGCGTCAGAGGGTGTAAACATGTGTTGGTTCCTCCTCAGATGAAGAGTTAACCTGCAGGAAACTCGGTCACACTTCATCTCAGAGTGAAGTCAGACTCTGTCGCTGCACAGTGATGAAGCGCCCCCTGCTGGCAGAGAGAGGAAAGGTTAGAGGGGGGAGGGGGGGGGGGTGGTATCACCCTGTGTCACTCATGATAGTGTGAAGCCAGAGACAAATGAAAGAAATCGTACAAGTTACTAAAGACATGTTGTAGCATCATTTGATCCATAATTAAAAAAAACAAAAAAACAAAATACAGAGAGAAAATGAAGAGGAAGTGAAATAGGAATAAATCCAGACATTATCAAAGTGTTTTCTTAATGATCGTCTGAGTGTCGTGGAGGCAGCAAAATAAAATAGAATACAAATAAAAATAAAATGTTTTGATTTCAAATAACTTCATTTCACATTCCATTCCAAATCAACAATAACTTGCCAAACACTGAGTGACACTGTCCTGACCTTTGACCTCTGCCCCTCCAACACATTTGTGCACATTTAAAATGTGAGACGTCACAAAGTCCCACTGAAAAACTGAAGTGATCTTTAAAAAACGAAATAATCACCATGATTTGACTTGGTCAAATGGCCACTAGGAGGCAGTGTGAACCAGCAGTGAATAAACACCACCTCCAATACCTGTGTTGTCTAATATCAACAATAAAACAATAATGTAATAGTCAAATAAAATGTTTTGAATGTAATTAAACGTTAACTCATTTACGTAAAAACTTGATTAGTAAAGATTCAATGAATCTCTCAGCCTAAAAATGAAAATATATACAAACAAGATTTTATTTTGATATAAAAGACAAATGCATTACTTTTATAAAGTCTATAAACTGTTCCATGACAACAACAACAACAACAACAACAACAACAACAACAACAATAATAATAATAATAAGAAAAAAAAAATCTCTGACTTGCTACAAAATCAGTGTAAACATTTTCTGGTTGGTCGTTTTCTGCTGAGTCAGAACCGAGTGCAGAGAACTGAGTGTAAACAAGGCGCACACCTCCCTCCGTCAACACTGACAGGAAACTGTACAACTGAAGCCGCAACACACAAAAATATAAAAACATAGAAACACAATGATTATGATTCTCTTTGGATTGTTATTTTTTTTTTAGATTAAACATAATAAAAGTTCTTTAGTGCTGATTTCAAGTCCCAGGAGTCGAACTCTGACCCTCTGTGTTCCACAGGCTGAGTATATTTGCTTTTATGTACATTCATTCATTCATTCATTCATTCATCTGGACACTAGGGGGCAGCGTGGCCACAGTCTGCTGTGGCTCTCTGCTGAGCGGCGCCACTACAGGCGGACGTCAGTACTGCAGCAGCTGGAGGTTGAGCTGTGAGGTGATCGAACGTCACGTGACCAACCTGTAAAAGGACAGGGCGGCCATTTTTTTTTTTACACGTCTGTGTGTTTAACACGAAAAGGTTGTAAAGGTCAAATCCGCCAACTATTAAAGCCCCAGGGTGAAGTTACATCTGTTTTATGTTTTATATTCTTAACTCATGAATCTATCCAGCAAACAAAGAATCCTTGAGTCCTTGAATCCTTGAGTCCTTGAGTCCTCGAATCCTTTCCTTTGTGTCAAAAGTGCTGACCAGGCAGAATGAAAAATGAGACACAGCTCATTTCATCCAAGATGCTGATGTTGATTTCTGAATAAATTCTTTTCCCCATATTTACATCATTCCATCTCCGTCCATTTCCCCAATATCTCCAAGCTCCGCCCCCTTTTTGTTCGTCCTTGTACCATTAACAACAATGAGAACTTCATCTGTGACGGTCCGGGTTGTGTGTGTGTGGCTGTGTTGTGTGTGTGTGGACTGTGATCATGAGTCCAGGTAGATGGAGTAGATCTGACTGAGGCAGCGGTCGACGCCCCCTCCTGGCTGGAAGAGGAAGCTGTCGTCGGGACACGGAGACATGGAGTAAGCTCCTCCTGTCTGACCCTGCAGCTCCTGCAGCAGGTCGAAGCCTGAGAGGACAACAGGAAGTGATGGTTACATTTTCACTATCCATCATTCATCCATCCATCATTCATCCATCCATCCATCATCCATCAATCATTCATCCATCCATCATTCATCCATCCATCCATCATCCATCCATCCATCGGTAGATCCCTCCCTCCCTCCCTCCCTCTGCGTTGTACCTGTGGAGTGACAGGTCGAAGTGTTGATGAAGTAGCTGTTGGGTTCGAATCCTCCATCGTTGACGGGTTGAACCACTTTTCCATCTTCGAACAAACAACCTGACGACAACAACAACAACCACACACATACACACACACACACACACACACACATTGAAATGAAGATGACATGATCTGATTAATCGATTACAAATTCCCTGAATCGAATAATTGAATCTTTAATTCAAGCTCTGCTGTTTAAGGTGCAGGAACTGACAAAACATACGCCGCTTCTCATTCACACACGCACACACACACACACACACACACACACACACACACACACACACGACATGAAAACATCAGGTGATAAGTCGGATAATCATCATTTCGTCATTTTCACACTTGTCTTTTCACATTTGTACGATTTTTTTTCCCGCCAAAGCAAAGAATCGTTTCATCGAATCGAAGCAAAGAATCAATCGATTGATCGCGAACAAAAACAACGGTCACATGTATCAGAGTTACACCTGTACCTGTCTGCTGTGCCATGACCTGCTGCTGCTGCTGCTGCTGCTGCTGCTGCTGCTGCTGCTGCTGCTGCCCCTGGTGGCCGTAGTGTTTGTGGAAGCCCTGCAGTCGGACGTCCGCTCGCTCGGACGAGGACGGGGGCGGGCTGACCTCGGCGCCCATGAACATGGCCGTCTGTCTGCTCCTGCGGGCGGCAGCACAACACAACACAGCGCCCGGGAATCTGAATGAGTGGGTGCGAGGAGAGGAGTCACCTGGAGGACGGACACGTGACCGCGGCGGCGCAGCTGCGTCTTCATAACAAACCCTCGGGGGCTTTGAACTTCCTGCCGGGTGGCGTCCGCCGCCGCCGCCGCCGCCGCTTGTGTCGCGCCGAGATGCGCGATGCTAATGTTCATTATCCTGAAGCAAAGGACTGAGGAACCAAGGACTCCTATGATGTCATCGCCTCTACGCTCGTAAATAGTTTCAGAGTAAGATGCAAAAACGCAGTGTGACAGCAATTAAAGACTTCAGATCTTAAAGGGTTTACTTTACTGCTTTTTTAAACGAATTCGTTTGTTTTGGATTGTTTTGGTGTTTGTGTGTGGCGGGGGCGTTTCTGTTTGACACCAGAGGGGGCGCTATTTATCACGGATGATCGTTTTTCACAGCCAGGCAGAAAGAACTTCTTCCTTTGTCATCTTTCTGCTTCCTGTTCGAGCATTTTTATTCAAACACTTCCTGTATCAGCTGGGCCAATCAGAAGAGAGTGAAGCAGCTGGGCCAATCAGAAGAGAGG
>JAFBJT010108897.1:12569-29698 GCA_016785325.1 Chascanopsetta lugubris
TCCGCCTCTTTGTCTATTTTTTGCGTGAACCAGGAAGTAGGAGGAGTTGGGCAAGATGGCGACAAGTGAAGGGCCCACTATGAGTCCCATAAGCAGAGGGGGGAGGGGGCGTGGTCAGTGTGTGAGGACTCACCACGCTGCCGTCGGACAGCACGGGGTCGAACAGACTGTCCAGGTAACGGTCCATCCCCCTCTGAGTCTGACCGTCACTGAGGGCGTCAGACTCCACTGGACACACAGAGGTGACAGGCTTTAAAGGTGCAGTTCACAATTGTGTGTGTGTGTGTGTGTGTGTGTGTGTGTGTGTGTGTGTGTACCGTGGCTGTAGTAACCATCAGAGTCAGGCAGACTGTAGGCCGGTCTGCTGCTGCTGCTCAGAGGAAACGATGGAACGAGCTCCTCGTCTGAGTCGAAGCCGCTGCCGACCAGAGCTCTGAGAGGAACAAGGGGAGAGGTGAATTATTCAGAGCTCCATTCATTCCCTGGCATTGACCAGGTGTGTGTGTGTGTGTGTGTGTGTGTGTGTGTGTGCTGCACTGACAGGCTGGTCTTGGCTCTGACTCTCCGCGGGTCGTCGGTGCTGATGACGAAGTAGCTCTTCTGCTTGGGGAAGTCGGGGGGAAGCTCCAGGTCGGCGATCAGGTCCATGACGTAGTCGTGGCCCGCTAGCTCCACCCACTGGCCCTGCTCCTTCATGAGAATGGAACTCCCCCTCCACCAGTCGGACACGCCCCTGCAAGACCACATGGTTCAAATACCTGCACTTGATAAATGAATGTTTTTGCACCTGAGACATTGGTGTTACATGTCATGAGCAGTGTTACTCTAAAAGAAAGTAACTAGTTATAGTTACTAGTTACTTCTCCCAAAAAGTAACTAACTGAGTAACTGAGTTACAGCATTAAGAAAGTAACTAGCTATAGTTACTTTTCCCAAAAAGTAACTAATTTAGTATCGAAGTTACAACTTTATAAAAGTAACTATTTACCATGGACAGTAACTATTGCGTTATTTTTTACACCGTTCAAATATTTCAAAGAATTCGTTTGTGTTGGTGTGTGAGCCTCGGCCTCTGATTGGCTCACCATGAAATGTGACTCTGCCTTAGCCTATCATCACCCCTTGTCTCCGCCCCCTCACCCATTACTCCCATCACTGTATACAATCAGCACCTGTGTCTCAGGATGTCTCCGGCTACGTCCTCGCCGCTCGTCCAGGAGTGGACGGGACACAGGAAAGACCCTCCTGCAGGAAGGAAACCAAACATACTCGTAACCTCCGTTTTGTGTCGGAAACCAAACGTGATGTTTATCAGAATGTAAATAAAGTAAATAGATGGTGTCATCCAAAGAGCAGAGCGGCCCGAGGGCACCTGACACTGACTGGCCATGACTGACCGACGATAAGTGGCTGTGATTGATCCGGCCCATTAAAGGCGATGCCATTAAAGGTGCTCACCGTCCAAACAGTGCACGTGCAGCACCATGTTGGCCTTCTTCCTATTGGCCGTCCACTCCAGCAGAGACAGCGGATAGGTCCTCGCCGTCTCCAGAGCGGATCCCGAGCCCAGCTGTGTCTTCTGATTGGCCTGGATGAGTCTGTGCTGGAGCAGCGACTGGCAGCCTGCGGGGGCGTGGTCTGAGACGAACCTGAGGAGGAGGCGGGCTCAAACACAGATGTGGACAAATGATGTATTTTTTGTACACATTTCTACATGTTTTACTTCAGCAGGTATTTCTCCATCTTGGTTGAGGGGGCGAAGCTGCAGACGCAGGCCGACAGCAGCAGCCACCCTCGGGCGGCGTTGTCGCAGTTGACGTTCCTCCAGACCTGGTTGACCACCTGGGCCAGGATCTCGTCCCGTAAGCCCGGCGACGTGAGGCCCCTTTGGATGATGTAGTTCCCGAACATGTTCTCCTGGGCCCCGTTCAGGTGAGGGTCCCCCATGAAGCGGAGCACCTGGTGGGAGAGGAATCGCCAGGCGTCACAGCAAATGTTCAAATATAGAGGAATGACAAATGTACGGAGGAGAGGAGCGGACCATGATGAAAAGCTCCAGAGCCTCTGAGGTGAGATCTTCTTCCACCCGGGTCAGAGGCGACTCCAGAGGGGCCGTCAACATCCCAAACTTTGGCTCCTGCAGAGGTGAAACAAAACAAAGTAACGAAAACTAACATTAAATCCTGAATGTGAATCATTTTGTAGAATGTGAGGCATAAAAAAAGAGCAAAAAAGCTTCTTGAGACAGAGCTGTTTTCAATATGTTCAGACAAACCCGGCTCCAGCCAGATCATGGTCCGGTGCCCCCCTCCCCCCTCCCCGCCAGCAGGTGGCGCCCTAACCGACCGACTGTAACCACATTCCCTTTGATTCAGTGGTTGTGACTCTCACCCTGAAGTAGATCTGCACGTAGCGGTAGAAGGGGTAGTTGTTGACGTCCAGGGGCAGAGTGAGCTGAGCCTCCTCCTGGATGTGAGGAGCCTGAAGCAGAGCCAGACAGTCCGAGTGCAGCTCCCTCCTGACTGGTGGGGGGGGGGGGTGGGGGGGGGGGGGGGGGGGGGGGGGGGGGGGGGGGGGGGGTCACATACAGTACATCAGGTCCTTTAATATTACAAACAATAAAAAGACGGGGACAGACAGAGACACTCCTCCTCACCTCCGGCTGTTTGCAGCAAAGCTCCCAGCTCGGCAGGAATCACCAGGTGTGTGACGTTCACCACCTCCCTCTTTGTCAGCTCCTGGAGGAGACAGGTGATTATGAAGGAATGAATAGAATAGAATAGAGTAGAATAGAGTAGAATAGAATAGAATAGAATAGAACAGAATAGCCTGAATAAGTGATCTAAGGTTTGTGTTCTCACCATCTCTCTCTTCCTCCGCTCCACCTCAGTTTTCCTCTGGGCCTCAAACTTCATCTGCAGCAACAGAAAATAACACACAAAAATGTTGTGTCTGATACATTTAAAAAATAAAGACATTAATATATATTTTTTTATATTTACATTTGAAGTTTGACAAATAGATGAATAAAAGTAAAAACTTAGAAATATGAAAAATAATAAAACAATCGTAATTAAAAAGGAAACATTACACATAACACATTTTTATAACATTGTGTCTTATACATTGATAAATCAAATTCCAAATTCCAAATGTACCTTGATGTATTGTTTCCTGTTGACGTACATGTGGACAAGGGAGCGAAACCTGACCAGGCTCTCCCTCATTTTCACATAGCGCCTCCTGCAGGACACCACCAACATTACAGCAACACATCATCTCAAATGGTTCCTCCAGCCAAATGTGACGAGCTCCGTCCAGAGTCATTATCATGATTAGTCCTTTGGCTCTGTACCTCCCCCCAGTGGTCAGTGTTTGTAGTGTCCTGCAGTGTTTGTATCACATCACCTGGTGAGGAAGCCTCTGCACTGCGCCTGCAGCCCGATGATCTTCCTGCGAAAGGCCACGAAGCGTTTCCTCACAAAGAACATGCGGGTGTAGCGCTGCAGGGTGAGAGCGGCCAGCTGACGGGAGCGCTCACGTTTACACTCCAGCAGCTGGTAGATGTCCTCCTTCAGGAAGATCTGACACACACACACACACACACACACACACACACACACACACACACGTTCAAAATTCAACTCCCATCAATCAGATCAGTGTGACAGTTCTCATTAGAGTTCGGTGCAGAATCAAAGATCAGCAGAATCTGACCTTGGTGACCCCGACATGGAAGGACCCAGGTCTGAGGGGACACAGTTTACTGAGCATGATCACACAGTTGTCTCCGTTCGCAGCTGGAATCTCTCGAATCCCAACCAGAGACTTATATCTGAGGATGACAGACATTTACGTACACGTGTGCACGTGTAAATGAAATGAATAGTTTCATTTTTACGTCATCATATATTAGAAATACACCATGCAAAGAACAAGGCGTCCTGTAAAGAATTATTATTGTGGTCTATGGGGAAAATGCTATTTAGGCCGAACAGGGATTATTTGTTGCAGTACCAGGAGTGACCACTGGGAGGGGTGGGGGGGGTGGCCTGGTATAGTGGGTGAGTTGGTGCCGTACCTGAACAGGAAGACGTAGAAAGGCATTCTGACTGGATATCCCTCCCTGCGGATGCGAATGGTCTCCAGAATGCCTGAGTGTTGCAGCTGGGCGGCGACCAGGTCGTCTTCAAACATACTTGGCATCTGTACACAGAGTAAAGTATTAATACACATGTACCTGCAGTGCACGGTAGTACATGCAGTCATCAGAGTACTGTTGAAATGTAAGCCGCCTACCTTCATGTTGTTTGGCTTAATGCAACGGACGAAAAAGGGATGACACCTGTCGATGAAACCAGGAGTAACGTCATCAAAACAGCCAATTGTCTTTTTAAAGGTGCAGTGTGTACGATTTCGGTCATTTCTGTCACTTCTAAAAATATGACTAAACAATTATGTACCGACATCTTCATGAATTTACAATCACTGAAATGTTTTTTTTTCTCTCCATTACCTTTAAATGAGCCCATTCATGTATATTCACATGAGGAGCGGGTCCTCTCTAGTGGGGCGGCCATGTTTTCACAGAAGCCCACAGAGACAATCATCATCGTTGTTGTTGTTATTTCTCACCTCTCCATTTTCTCCACCAGCTCCAGCAGCGACTGCTGGAACTTGCAGCTGACGGTGGAGGCCTGGTACTTCCTGGTGACGGAGCTGCTCTTCCGCGCGTGCCCCGCCCTCTGCTGGCCCGTGGCCTCGGCGTGCGCCACGAACAGGTTCGACACCATCTGGACTCGCACCATCGCGCACGGGCATCCACACATGACAAGGTTTCAACGTGAATTATTCATAAAGAGTAAACGCCGTTTTCCCCGAGGGGGCTGGGCGCCGCTCGCCTCCTCACCTTGTTCCTGCTCCTGATGAACAGGTCCAGGACTTCCTGTCTCACCTGGTCGTAGTTTTTGTCGAGGAACTTGTAAACCTGTGTTGATGACATCATACTTTTTAAAAATGTATTTCTTGCGTAGTTCTGTCATTTATTTATTTTATATTTGATGTGTCTTATATTCACTCATTTGAGTGATATCATTTAAATGATGGAAATAGATAAAGAGGTAATTATCGGATCTCTAAGTGATGAAAAGGAGGAGGTTGGGGAACCTTATGTTTTCGCTTGTTTAAAGGTGCAGTGTGCAGGATTTTGTGACATTTTGTGACGTTTAGATGATGAGGTAAACAATGAGGTATGACAAACAATAATAGGTCAATAATGGAGGTTCAAATAAAAATCCTACACACTGCACATTTGATTGTTTGATTTCAAAAACATAATGGAATGGGGCCCTTGTGAAAATTGTAATTTCATATGTTTTGACACGAAGTGGAGCCACTGCTTTGGTTGTTGTTACGAAATGAATTCATGTAAGGCTGCGATGGAGGAACTTCCGTAGCAGCCCAGACTTTTGTGTATTAGAATCCAAAAATTTCATAAAGGTTTGATCTTATTTGAATAATTTTTTTTTTTTTTTTAACGGTTCACCTGGTACGTGACCCTGCCGGCAAAGTGCTTGATGGTAAACTCCGGCAGTGGCATCTTTGGCTTCGTATACAGCGGGTTGTTGCCGTGGTGATAGTGACACTTTTGGAGGAAAGTGTGGTCCGTTGCCTGGCAACAAAGGAGCATCTCAGTGACACGTGAGCTGGGAGGGGTGTGAAAGGTGGGCGGCCCCTCCCTCACCTGTGGGAAGCAGCTCTGGTCGTCCAGGATCCTCAGGATCCCGTGAGGCTTGGTGGCGATGAGGTGGATGCAGGGCTGGTTGTCGCTGAATGGGAGGTCCTGCCAGGGGATCTGCTCCCGGCTGTACTCCTCCTGGAACACGGATCATACGTGTGTCACGCGTGACCTCATGAGGAGCGACGTGGCAGCTCTGTGTCCCCTGAGGTTTTACCTGCTCCTCTCTGAACACGATCCTGTTGAAGAAGAACTGCAGGTACTCGTTTGCATAATTGATGCAGAGCTGCTCGAAGCTGTTGAAGGCCAGGTCCTGTTGTGTGACACACACACACACACACACACACACACACACACACACACACAGAGACGTCGATTGTCTCACATGCTCCGCCCGCGTGTGAAGTGAACGCGGAGATCACGAACCTCGAACCCGTAAATGTCCAGGATGGAGATGGAGAGCGAGTGTTGCCGTGGATACACCTGAGCGTTGATCCTCTCCGTCAACCAATGGAAGAGCAGCGAGTACAGGATCTTGGCAACAGCGTCTCTGGAGGACGCAGACATGAGTTGACTTGAATCTTAATGCATATACAATGTAATTCTGCATGTATGTGAGCTCTGTCTCTGACCGGGCATCGACAGCGCTTTCCACAGTCAGTGGGGTGTAGATCTTGTCCCTCATCGTCTCCTGTGGATCAGAGGATTTCATTTGTTTTTGTAGAAACCAGCAGAATGTAAACATGACATCATATCCTGTTTGAGATATACAACTCTCCGTATGTCCTGTGATAAAGTCCATTTTCATACTTTTTTTTCTCCTTCTTTCTCTCGACGCTTCTTTCGTCTAATAATTCGAATCATTTCATGATTAAAGGAATAGTATGTAGGATTTAGGATTCGTTTATTTTGTCCATTCTGGCCGACTGTGAAAACATGGCCGCCTCCATGGAGTGGACCTACGCCTGAAAAATCAATCATCTATGTTTAGGTGATTGTTGTCTTGTAGACAGTGTTTAGTAGATAAGATAAAATAAAAATGAAAATAACATTTCATTAATAAACTGTAAACAATAAAATAATAAAACGTAAATATAGAGCATGATAAAAAAAACAATAATCTATATATTTAGGTGATTACTATTTCTTAAAATAAAATAAAAATTACATTTAATTAATCAAAATAAACAATAAACAACTCAACCACACTGAAGATGGACACTTAATTCCAATGAGCAAGCGTGTGTGTGTCTGTGTGTGTGTGTGTGTGTGTGTGTGTGTGTGTGTGTGTGTGTGTTTGAGAGAGAGCGAGAGAGATCAGTCTCTATTGTTTGTGGGTAAATGACACTGTAAGTGACACAACAGCTTTAATGTCACTACAAACGCGTGTGTGAGCAGGAGACAGAGACAAACGACCGCGTTCAGCGCCGCTGTAATTAAGCGCCAGCAGCTCTCACACTTCCTGTCTGTGACGCCTTCACTTCCTCTCCACCTCACCCTTCACACAGCCTCAACTCTGACCGTGACTTTGTAGGTGACGGCCTTCTGAAGCCCCTCAGGGGAAATCTGCAGCAGCTCCGCCACCACCCGGATCTCCTGAGCGCTCACCACTGTCGCCACCTCCTGGCCATCCGCCTGTAGTGCAGCCAGGGGGAAGATGGAATAGAATATATAGAATAGAACATTACAGTAATATAAAAAGTTTAAACGTGTTCAGAAATGTGTGTTATTGTCCCATGTGCTGAAATACATTGACATTTTTGCCGCTTTAACTTCATTGTAAAACATCTAAATGAACATAGAATAGAATAGAATAGAAATGTTTGATATGTATGAAGTTTAAGATATATGCTGCTCATCTTTTATAATATATGTATAGATAGAATGATCAACCATGACTCTCACACACAGTATGAATTCTGTGAATAAGATGTGAAAGTGTGACCTCGTATTTCTGGAAGTAAACGTTGCCCAGGTGCAGGATGGAGGAAAGAACTCTAAAGATGGCCGACTGGTCTTCAGGGGTGAAGTGGAGGATTTCCATGGCAGTGAGCAGACGCCGGAAGTCTTCAGCATCGTTCTTTCCCGTGATTCCACAATCTCCTCCCTGAGGGAACACACACACACACACACACACACACACACACACACACACACACAGACACACACGGGGGTTCTATTCCTGTGTTTCCTGATTGATTTGACATTAGACACTGACTGATGCTCCATCTTCTCCCGACCTGGTTGAGGTAATAGTAGGTTTCGGCCTCTTGCAGATAAAAAGCCTGCTTCTGCTGCAGCGGAAGACCTGCCAGCATCTCGTAGAAGATGTGGTAGTTTCTCTCATCTTTGGCCTGAGGAGGGAAACACGAGGTTCAGTCTGTGTTTCGCTATCAAAAGGAAAAATACTTCACGAGAGACACGAGGCGCCGTCTGGCTCGTGTGAATTTGACCTGGAAGACGATACGGGACTTTTCCAACAGGTACTGAGAAGTTATGGCACCGCTGATCACACCACTGAGGAGACACCAGGAAATCAGAACATGCCTCCGTGCGCATAGAATCTGCTGCAGGATGTTTGTAAAGGCGCCGTGGGCCAACGCTTCGGGCTCCGCTGGTTTACAGTGAAACGTGGCGAGACGCCTGTGTGGTCATTCTCATACTCACGCCTCCAGAAAGACCTCGATGTACTTCCCAAAGCGACTGGAATTATCGTTCCGCACAGTTTTGGCATTTCCAAAAGACTCCAGCAGAGGAGCTGCCTCCAGGATCTGACAGGAAGTACAACACACGGCACAGGAGGGTCACAACTGAACACAGGTGTAATACGATTTCTGTAAACACAATCCGGCTGAGGACCAGCGTTAACTTCTCATTCTAATATCTAACACGGCAACCAGCTATTGTGATGGGCATGAAAACACACACACACACACACACACACACACACACACACACACACACACACACACACACACAGTACAAACAGGAAACCCCACTACCTCAATCTGCTCCAAAGGACAACCATCGCAGATGTGGACAAATAAGAAAATAAACAAACAGAAATAGATATTTGTTGTTACGAACATACATACGTGTGTGTGTGTGTGTGTTTGTGTGTGTGTGTGTGTGTGTGTGTGTGTGTGTGTATCTCGTCGTTGGTTTAGTAGAGTTATAGCTGCCACCGAGGTCAGCTGAATAAATATAATAATAATAAAATAATACTTATGAAGGTATTTTATCTTTGTTCATTAGTTCATAAGGGACACACGAGGGCCGAACCAAAGTTCTGGTCACCCGAAGAGGTAGGACGTTGAAACCGAGCGGAGCGATGGGGTAGCGCTTGTCTGGCAATGTTTCCGTTTATTTTGCACATTGTGTCTCGAGTTATATTCATGACCAAGAGCTTTATCGAAGACGTGGAGACGTTAACGAACATGAATCATCATTTGAGTGTGAATGGCGCCGTTGCTGTGAAGCCCTGCTGTGCACCGACTCTCAGCGTCACTCTCATAACCCTGATTCTCGCGGAGAGCACATTCTGGCCTCATCTGGTCGCCGGCGTGTAATCCCCGACTGTCATGACGACTCATTTCTGCCTCCTCACTTTCCGTCTTTGAGTGGATTTGCCCGACGCTGACTGACACGTGTCTCAATGTTGCGACTTAAATCATGACCATGAGACTCTTTATCCTCTGCAAATCCTCTCCACTCGCCCAACTGGATTTGTTTTGGATGGTCATCAAATCAGAGAGCGATCACTGGACAGCACGGTCCTCCCCATGTGTGTTCAGAACTGGAAACGAAACTCGTTTGAAACCTCTGTAATATTGATTTCCCTCAGTGTCAACAGAACTGTTGTTCCATGTCCGTGGTCATCTTTGTGGAATGCCATTATTTGCTCGGAGCGAGAGACTTTGACCTTGGTGAGAGATAGTAAGTGAAACACTTCCTGAATCCTCTCCGCCGAAGCCTAGAGCGGGAACAATGGAGCCGGATCAAACCGGCACAGACACTAACAACTGCCCCGTGTGTCCTAACACACTTTTTCCCCTTTGACCAACACTCGCTTCTATTCTCTTCCTCACAATGCTCCGCCTCTGCCGTCTCACATAATGGCCGAGTCTGTGTTCAGATGCTGGTCTCTGACCTGCACGGAGAGTACGATCTTACTTACACAGTGTATATACTGTAGCAAACACCGTCACATAAGACCACTTGTCAATAGTCCCCAGTGGAAAAGTGAGAGCGTGGCACAGCTAAAGGTTACACCAGGCTCTCTCTTAATAAGCCTTGTGCTATGTCTCTGTGCTCGCCCCCGGAGGCGTCTCTGCTCATCTGAGTCGGCACTTTCTAAATGAGACGAAATTGTCCCCGATTGGAACCTGATAACGCCGGGATAGGTTGTTCGTGCACGTGCCGTGTTGTTGGGAGATGAGAGGAGGTCATTTCAACAAAGGCGTAGGTCAGATGAGGCCTGAAAGAGCTGGAGACGACATCGAGGGTGTCAAACATAGGGCCCGCGGGCCGGAAGCAGCCCGCCGGAGGGCCGTAAAACTGCGCGCCGGGCAACGCAACGCTCCACAAAGGGCTCGGAGCTCCTTTCAAAGCTCAACAAAGAGGAACCTGCCCATTCAGCAGGCTGGACTGGTGGAGCCTGCTGGAGCTGTGCAGTCGGGGTTGGGGCTTTAACGGATGTCCTCAGGCAAGGGGGTTGTCAAACACACGACCCAGGGGCCAAATCGGGCCCGCCAGGGGCTCCGATCCAGGCACGCGAGATGACTCAGCAAAGTGGAAAAATGGCCGAAAAGACACGAATGGCCGCTTTTTCGATAAAAGTAAAAAATTTGGCCTTGTCGCGTGTCTCTAATCATCCATCTCATTGCTCATACAGTGAGAAATTTGACTCCCTGCCCTCATTTGCATATTTTACTCACGTGGCATGTGACTCTTTGTCAACACCTCACTTCCCCCTTCGTGTGTCATCACCTTGCACTCAACTCCAATCTGATGGCTCTCTTCCAGGTTTGACCAGAATTCTCACCAGCACCATCGCCATGCTCCCCCCCCTCCACCCCCCACCCTTCTAATGATATCCCGTCAAAAGGCTCCGCCCCTTAAATGCCTACGATCACGATCTCCAAAACCTCTGGCACTGTCTTGCCTCTCTAGATCTCTTGTTGCCTCCAAAGGGCACATTAGTATTACTTTCAATATTTCATGGAGAGACTGGAGAGGGCTGAGTCATTGATACTTTGAAGTGTGTTTACGTTTGTCTTTCATCATTTATGAATGAATGGGCTCTGCTGAACCTTGTGAGGGCCATGTACTTCACTCTCTGTCGTCCCAGTGTCCAAGACGAAACATGGCCACAGGGTTTCTTTATGAAAACGATAAGTCCAACTCCCACACACATGTTGAAAAGTGCATGCTGACCTTTCAGAAATAGTACACACAAGAGCAGCACTGCCTCGGAGCGAATGTGGGCTGACACCGATGTATCAGAAAGGATCCTGCCTTAAGTTGCTTTGAGCTGAGCTAAGATATTTCAAAGATTTGTGGGGATTAGGATTGAACATTGGGATGTTTCAGTTTCAGGAGGCAGCTGGAATCAAGTGTGGATAGACGGAGGGAGTGAATTCTGTTTCCCATCCCTCCGTCATGTGCTACGATATTTATCTTGTTTCCATTCACATAGTTTCCTCGGCTGGCACCAACGCCGTGTGGTCAATGGGTCATATTTATGATCTGATGGCTTGTGGGTTTGGACGTGTCTCGTTCTCCGCAAGTTCAAGGTGGAGGCATCAGGCCCTTGAAAAAGTATCCCTGTCAATCAAACCCTCACACCTCCTGAGCTTTTTAAGCCCCTCCCCCCTCCTCGTTCTTCCATTCTTCTCTCAGATGTGAGCTCTCTGGCGTGTGGAGCTCTCGGACCAGCTCGAGCGCAAGCAGAGCAGAGGAGTCGTTTGAAGTGAGGTCTAATCAGCACCACAGCTGCACAGAGCTGGTGTTGGGGGGGGGGGGTTGTCTGATGCTGGAGGGGGAGGGGGATGTTGGTTTTATGAATTCAAATGTGGCCAATAAGAAAGGGGATTAACATTCCTTTCATAGCGTGGTTGTATGTTTTAAGATAGTGGCACATTTGAGCTGCCATAGTGATCATTTTTAGAAGCAAGCGGTGTTTTCATTGTATGAATGAATGAATTTATTGTCATCACACCAACTGTGCAACAGAATAATGTTATGGAAGCGACATCCACAGAGTTGACCCCTTCACACTGCGCCACACATGAGGTCATGACTGGCTTTGTGACATTTGTTGTCAGGCGTGTTCATATTGAGGTTTGAAACCCTAAATGATTAAAAACCCCTTTAAAGGTGCAGTGTGTAAGATTTCCGTCATTTTTGTCACTTCTAAAAAATATTACAAAACAATTACAATTCAACATCCTCATTCGTTTATAATCACCTAAATGTAATTTTTTTTCCATGAGCCTAAAATGAGCCCATTAATGTATTTTTACATGAGGTGGGGGGGGGGTGGGGGGGGGGGGGGTCCTCTCTATGGGGGCCATCATCTTTGTACAGAAGTAAACATCCTTTGAGTTTGATGACTACTGAAGGCTACCACAGGTTCTCCTGTATGCTCAGAAGGGTGAGGTGATGGAGACAACATGCAACGTCACCCCTAGATGTCACCAAATCTTACACACTGCACCTTTAACACCAGTAATAATATTACTATAATATTCTTGTATTGGGAACGTGTTTCATTTGCATTCACCTCAAGGTCACATGACCTTGCCACCAACATGGCCAACACTTGGCATTAATGGCAACTCGCCACCCGAGGGTCACGCCAATTTTGCAACAACACTAAGACGCCTATTCAAGCATGCAAATGCACTGTGATTTTAAAACGGTGAGTTAAGGAAGTTCCTCCTAATTCTAGATGAGGCAGGGATGGGGGCGGGCGGGAGGGGGGGGGGGCGGTAACCATGGTAACACGTGGTGTTTTCGTTTTTCTCTGCCTTGTAGTTTGAATGCCACGTTTGTCACATCGGACTTAAAGATCCACGGCAATTTCCGGGCAAAGAGATACATGTTCATCACCTCTATAAGTGAAGTTTAAATACCTGAGGGACATGATGCACGTTTTAATGTAGAAGATGCTCTCGGTGGTCCCACGGGATGGTTTATATTCCATGGACTGTGCAGCCCGGCTGAGCGGCTCATCATCCCTGGAGACTCGCCCTCTGCAGGCATTAGTATGGGCCGCTGAAGCAGAGAGGCTTGTTTCTGATCTCTCTCCACTGGACCAGCACAGCCCTGCTGCTGCTGCTGCTGCCGCTGCTGCTGCCGCCGCTGCTGCCGCTCGGCTGATATAATGCGACTGGCATCCCTCCTAAGCCTCCAAGCCCTCGGACCATTTTCAAAGCAAACCTGACAGACCTGTCAGCAGCTCTGCTCCCTTTTATGCAGATGCTCTGACTTTCCTTAACACCGGGTAGCATTAAAAGGTGAGGTGTCACAGCAGCCCAGGTTATTACCCCCATTGTGTTTGTGCAAGTGTTGTGCAATTGCCCTCGGTGGACACGTCTCCTAATGGACATTTGTAGTCCACTGGGACCAGTTGATAACTAGGAAGAGTCATGAGTGGAAGTGTATTAACGGTGGGGGCGATAATTATCCAGGCTCTAATGCAGCAGCAGCAGTGGATCTGTTTTCCAGACTTAGGGGCACAAAGACCTTGACCTCAGAGTGGGCGTTCACCGTTGGGACCCGCCCATTAGTCAAGTATGGGTTTGGTTAGAGCTGCATTTAGACCATTAGAAACCATAACCACCCAGCTTGGTTAGGGTGGAGAGGAGAGGAATGTTATGGGTTAACCTCTGCTGCTTGCTTCAGAGGCTCCATGTTCTCTCTGGGATCACGTCTGATGTTGTCAGCTCAGCAGAATGTCCTCAAAATGGGTTCAGTCAGTTTCTGGAGCTTTGGTTTCACGCGGTGTGTAAACAGGTGTCGGTCTCATCACCAAAAGCTCCTTGTCTTTTCAACCCTCCTGCTGCTGTCTGACGCAATGGTCTCTCTGGGTATTGTACCTGGGCTCTGCCAGGAAACCTGGAATGTATCTGGAATATATCTGGAATTCAGAAATGAGCATTTTCCCACACGCCCCCTCAAAATATGTCTACTCAGCCTGTTTCTATCAAATCTGCCTAATAGTCATGTGCTGCCGAGGGAGATGACGATGCTCCAGCCGGAATGGAGACAACAAATGAAAGATTTATGTGAGCGCGATCAGATATGAAGATTTTCATTTCAATTAGCCACCCAATTATTTTCTCATTTAATCTGTGAATCTGTTTTTCTTGACTAATTAAAAAAACCAAATGTCCGTCAAGCCTTATCGAGGCAACATAGTCACCCCAAAGATAATTGATGTACAATTATTTGAGCAGTCAAATGAATTCTTAAGTCCGTTTTGTGGCCAGTCCAAGCTGCAACCTCCGAGGCCACAACACCAGCAGTTCCCAGGGTGGCCACAGGGGGCCGACTCCAAAAGCCAGTCCCATGAGTGACATGAAGACCACCCAGGAGGGAGGGGTGTTATTGTTCAGTGTGTTCCTCTCTTTAGAAGTTCTTGTTCACACCACTAATGGGAGGTCCATAAATGTTTTATGAGCTTTGAGCAGAAGTCAGAAGTCTGTGTGTTTGTTGTGGGAGCAAATGGCCTCAATGTAGAAGAAGCAGTTCTGTCGGTGTGAAACTTCGGGCATTTCCATATAGTTTCCATGTTTGCAAGTGTGGTTAGTTTGAAAACTGCTGAGTCTCAACGATCGGGTTCAGACTGGAACAGTCATTTGAATATGGAGGTTTCAATGAGTTCACTGGAAGGCAGGTCATGTGACATGTTTATTACCTTTTTAAATGAACAGTGCACTAAGGTTTTTTTTTTACCTCTTTGTCCTCAATATAAGAAAATCCGTATTTACGCTTTGCCATGGTCAGTTAGCACATGTAAACAAACCTTTCTTTTCTTCTATCTGTAAAAGGATGGGTGTTTATTAACATTAGAAGGCATCATCGACGCCTACTGTTTAGGAGTGTGGATAGGAAGGATGTTGACGCGTGAAAAAATCCCCTTCAAAATAAAAGCACAGGATTTTTTCGAGATCAGCTACCCACTGAAAATGGGTCCACAAACCACCAGTTGAGAATTACTGGTCTAGATATAAGACATGACGGCATCAACCTCTGGTGGCCGGCTGTAGTACTGACATTAAACTAGCACTACAGGGTCTGTTTTTCGTCATGTTGCTCTGATGCCCGTCTATCGTATGACTATTGTAATACATGATGATACTACATGCATTTTTTTACCTTGGAAAAAAAAATGCAAACACACAAGAAAGTTGTGGTAACACCACGTGGCCTCTTTCGCTTCCAAACGTCCTGTGTCCGGTTCCTCTAACACTACATCCATACTTCATACAGTCCATCACAATGACATTACAACAGCGTTCTTTTTGTTTATATCCTTTAAAAGGAATTCTCTCCACACCAGACTCCTTCTGCTCTTGTTCTTCTGCATCTCTAAGTTGCAAAAGATCTGAACCTGCATCGGGAGGTGGCGGCAGGTTTCGATCCTGTGCACAGCACCCGCCTGCCTGGCAGCTCTCGTTGTCTTGGAAACGGAGGAACGATGATCTTTTATGAATGATGTTGCTTTGGTGTAGTCGGCTGAACTGCTGCACAAGAGGGAGCGGCTTCATCACTTGAGCCTGAACTTGAACTTAAACCCTTTATTCCATGTGTCATGTGATATTAATGCTCAACAGGTCTGGTGTCCTGTGGTGATCGATGAAACGGGCATAAAGAGTGAGCAGCGTAATAAAAGTAACTTTGCTGACCCTGCGCAGAGATGTTATCAGCTGCAGCTGTATTAAACAAATGCATGGGGAAGTTGACTTGAATAATTTAAGAACCATAAAAGAAACACGAGCAAACTGAAATTCAATAAACCATTTCACATTAAATGACATTGAAGCTGGAAAATGTTTTATGCGTAATCTAGAAGTAGCTTCATGCTTTTCCTCCAGTCTCAAAATAATAAAATCAATCATATTGTCAATGTAAAAAAAGTAGTCTATTTCTGCCACATGCACAAAACTCTACATATTATTCCTCGCATACCTACAGTGATTTTATTTATTTATTTATTTATTTATTTATTGAGAGAGAGAGAGAGAGAGAGAGAAAGAGAGAGCGAGAGAGAGAGAGAGAGAGAGAGAGGTGTTGCTATGCTGTCACTGACTATCACATGGAGTATCTCTCAGCACTCTTTACCGTCAGAGTAGCATCAGATGTTGATGACTCGACATTTCACTGACGTGTGCCCCACCCCCCCACCCCCACCCCCACCCCCCCCACCCCCTTCACAGAGCTCCCAGAGAACTGGACGGACACGAGGGAGACCCTGCAGGAGGGCATGGTGTTCCAGCTCAAGTATCTGGGGGTCACCATGGTGGAGCAGCCCAAAGGGGAGGAGCTGTCTGCCGCTGCCGTCAAGAGGATCGTAGCCACGGTGAGAAGGAGGGATGAATGTCGTGTGAATGAGGCTCGGGAAACAGTCCCACATTGTTCTCTCTCCCCATCATCATCATCATCATCATCATCATCACCATCACACTTTACGATCAACACCCCCTCACCCCCCGAGGCCCAGTTTGACATTTAGACGAAGGTGCAAGTCCGTCTGAATGCCTCTGACAGGTTTGGAATGACTAGAAATGTCGATTAGAGGTTGACAGGGGAACTTTAAATGCATGTTTAGCAATTTACGTGAACTATACATTTTCCGCCTCTCTCTCTCTCTCTCTCTCTCTCTCTCTCTCTCTCTCGCTCTCTCCTCCTCTTCCTGTCTTCCAGGCCAAAGCAAGTGGAAAGAAGCTCCAGAAAGTCACGTTGTCCGTCTCCCCGCGAGGAATCATCCTTTACGACAGTGCCTCCAACCAGCTGATAGAAAACATCTCCATCTACAGGTCAGATTTGTAGAGTTCAGCATGTCTCACACACTCACACTCTGTGTCCTGGACTCACCCTCCCATTCTTATCAAACACCCGTCGCCCTGGGTTTAAAAACAAAACGTTGTTTTTCCTCATCCATCACCGGAGAAGTGTGTGTGTGTTGTGTGACTGAGTGAGTGTGTGTGTGTGAGAGAGAGAGAGAGAGAGGTGTAGACAGTCTATAAACTCCATATCTCATCAATCTCAGTTCTCATGGGATGCTCTCACAGCTGAGCTTTCACCTTCAGTGTGACACTTGCGCACACACACACACACACACACACACACACACACACACACACACACACACACACACACACAC
>JAFBJT010108897.1:40132-60287 GCA_016785325.1 Chascanopsetta lugubris
CCCTCTCCCCCTTTCTTTTCTTGGACAGCGCCATGTGCAGTTGTTGTTTCTCCCTGGTTCCGACTCTCTCGTCTCGTCTGTCTTTATCGCTTTCTTTGTTATTCTTTCTCTTTTGGGGCCCTCCCCTCTGTCCGTCGCCTCTAACCATTAGCCGTTAGCACTTAGCATAGGTGCAATATGTTCATGCGGAAACTTGATTGGCTTAGAAGTGTCAGGTGGCTTGACTCGAACGCAATTGGTCTGCACGTCTCTGATCCCCTCAACCAATGCCGTAAATGCTAAAAAAGCTGCGCCGGTTGAAATAGCAGCGTCCCATTAAAACAGGGGTCACTAACTGGCGGACCGGGGTTCGGATCCGGACCCAGACGCCATCCTATACGGATCCGGACATGTCATCACTTAGTTGTGACAGGCATTTAAGTTTTAATGGGACGCTTCTATTTCAACCAGCGCAGCTTTTCTAGCATTTACGGCATACATATTTTCTAGCAATCCCATCAAGTGAGAGCCGGCTCTTCTGATCCACTACAAGGCATCAGCTCTCGTCACTATACGGGTAAGAGGCAACGGGAGGATCTTAAAAAGAGAAAGAAAAACAGAAAAAGTGATAAAGACAGAGGAAACGAGGGAGTCGGAACCAGGGAGAGAAAACTCCAGCATGGTGCTGTCCAAGAAAAGGAAGGTGGATAGTGAACACAGAGCTTTCAACCCTGAGTGACTGACTCATGTGTGTTTTTTCTTCCCTCCGGGAGCACGAGACCTCTGTGTCTCATCTGCTCTGAGACTCATTAAAAGTCGCAAGCATACCCACTGAATTCTGGACTGAGGTTGCAAAAAATACAGTCTCCAAGCTCGGTACAATCATACCACCAGGATCCTGACCCAGTCATTCACTGGCCAACAAGTTGCTCATGAATGTTCCCTCAGAATTGCTTGGATTTTGGGTCAACAAAAAAATCCATTTACCGATTTGAATCCTTTCTATTTTTCTATTGCACACTATATTTAAGAAAAACATACGAATTTTCTATCTATCCTAAATGCAGCTCTAACTTTTTTTAATGAGAGAAAATATTACATACATACAAGTATATGTCTCGACATTACTATGTCTTGTTTACTAAATTGTTAATTGACAATAAATGTTTTGAATCGTACTGAATGTATTTGATTTGACAGTCAGGAATTGATTACATGATACAAGGCTACATCAACATATATCACATGAACTCAAATGACACATTATGACGTTCCGGACCTTCGCTTAAAAAAAACTCTCTGACTAGACCTTTTTGAATTTTAGTTGAAATCCCCTGCATTAAAACTTAAATGCCCGTCACAATTTAATGATGACATCTCTGGGTTCCTGGGTCTGGATTCGGACCCCTGTCCTACATGTTCAGAAGGGTGAGGGTGAGGTGATGAATACAACATGCAACTTCACCACTAGATGTCAACAATGCTTACACACTGCACCCTTAATCAAAGTCTCATGGAAACAACAAATCATACATTCAGGTGATTAAACACATTATTTTAAATGATTTTCCTGTCAATAGAAGGAATTCATTATCAGACTCGACATCCATCATAACAATGAGGTTGGATTTTTAAATAGTTCATAATTTTCCATATGTTAAAGGTGCAATGTGTAAGATTATGTGACATTGAGGTGACGTTGTATATTGTGTCCATCACCTTACCCTCACCCTTCTGAAAATGCAGGAGGACCAATGATAGACATCAGTTGTCATTAAAACTCAAAAGATCTTTAGAATGTCCACTCTGGGCTACTGTAAAAACATAGTGGCCCCTGTATGTAAATATATATTAAAGGGATCAGTTAAGGGTAAAAATAACACATTTAGGATATCATTAATTCATGAAACTGTCAGTATGTAACTGTTTTGTAATAGAAGTAACAAAAATGCCCCAAATCTTACACACTGCACCTTTAATCCTTGATTCATTCAACCATTTACTTTCAGGTTTATTGTTTTGGAGTCACTTATGCTTTTTTACAGACATCTCTTTCTCCCTCCTTTCTTCAGATCCGACAGATACACAGAGGTGGACTGAGGAAGGAGGCGTGGCTTCTGTCAGATAGATTTTCATTCTGTACCTCTGTCGTGATGACACCGAGTCCAAATCATCTGCTGTCTAATGCTTCCACTCTCTTCAGGCTCGCGACTCTTCTGTCGTTACTGTTGTTAAGCATGTGCAACCCCTCCCCTCCTTCTACCACGCTAATCCTCGGCTCTCATTCATATCAATGTTCTCTCTTTAGGCTGATCCAAGACAGCATGATTGCGCTATTACACACACACACACACACACACACACAAACACACACACACACACACACCCACCTTCCAACCTCTTTGTGGATATCATAGTAATCTGTCATCCGCCTCATCTTCCTCAGAATGGTTCCCTCGTCTTCGATCGGCTCCACCGCTTGTTTTCGCTCTGCAGGGAGCAACAACATTGGCATTTTATTGTCTGCATATGTGTGTGTGTGTTTGTGTGTTTGTGTGTGGCTGAACACGTGTGCCAGCACAGTGACAGATGGTTTCATATTGTCGTCTAACCAACAGCTTGTAGTCCCGCCCATATGGTGCAGATTTAGAGGTGTAATTTTCAGCCAGTTTTTACAAGTGTTTTGCTGCCTCAACGATTTCTAGGCTTGTAAACAAAGGCCAGAATCATGGACAATAAATAATAATTGACAAACAGAATCAAACCATATAAGTGGATGTTGAAGTACATCTATTGGTGTCGGACCTTTATGAACAGTGAGCTCCGCCTTGCAGGAGTTGGAGGAGGCCAGGTTCTTGGCAGTGCACGTGTACACGCCAGAGTGTTCGGGGAGGGCGTTGAGGACGACGAGGGAATATTCTGGGTCGTCGTACACGAATGTGAAGTGGCTGCTTTCAGCGAGAAGCACGTCATCCTGCAACACACCGCTCAGTTATTACAGATGTAGAGTTGAAGGTGTAGTGTAAAAGATTTGGTGACCTCTAGAGGTGAAGATGTATTTTGTATCCATCACCTCACCCTCACCCATCTGAGGATGAAGGAGAACCTATGGTAGACTTCAGAAGATGAACATTTCCCCACTGTGGGAAAAATAAAGGTTCATCTAATCTAATGTTTGATATGTCCACTTTTACTTCTATAAAAATATGCAATTTAAACATTTGTGTGTTTTGTCATATTTTTGGTGACAGAAATGATGAAAATCGTACACAATGTACGTTTTAATAAATATTAAATCAAATGAATACAAAGGAACTAATGCTAGATATCAAATGAGAGGGTTTTCTACCTTATACCACAGAATATCTGGATCTGGTTTCCCTTCAACCGTAACTGCCAAGCGAGACGTGTCCCCAACTTGCACGTCTACATCCTCCATGATGGTCTCAAACTTAGGGGCCACTGCAAATGGAAAATAGACATTTCAGTATTTGGATAAAAGGCAGCAAAGCGGAATATAACGTTAGATTTACAGCTGCTGTGAGTGGGCAGTTTTGAACCGACCTGCCATGGCAAGCTGGAGTGTGCAGAGGTCGCTGCCAAACTGGTTGCTGGCCATGACAACCAGCTGGCCCACGTCCGTGCTCCTCACACGCTGCAGCTTCAGGGTGTGTTGATCATCGTCTGGCATGCTTATCTCCAATATTCCTGGCCTGTTGACCAGCACCACCCCCCTCCTGAGGGACCAGAGCACGCACAGTGTGTCACACTTACACATCAACATTTACGGATGAGGGCAGAACTTCACAGTGTGTAAGATTTAAACCTCAGCAATTAAAGGTGCCGTTTGTAAGATTTGGTGACCTCTAGGGGTGAGGTTGCACATTGTATCCGTCATCTCACCCTCCTGAAAATGCAGGAGAACCTATGGTAGACTTCGGTTGTCATTCAAACTCGAAAGATGTTTAGTATGTCCACTCTGGGCTACTGTAAAAACATGGCGGCCCCCATAGAGAGGACCCCCCTCCTCATGTAAATATACATTAATGGGATTATAAATTGTATTATATTTTATTAGATTAGATTTTTAGAAGTCACAGAAATGGCCAAAATCGTACAGACTGCACCTTTATCTGTAGAAAACTGACCTCTTCCAAGTGACCACAGCGTGCACATGGTTCAGTGAGATGGTGATGCTCGCCGGTTGGTTCTCCACCACATAAACAATGTCGGGTTTGTCCAGAATAACGGGTGCTCTCCTCAGATAAGGTCCTAGTAAGGTCAGAGTTCACACATTTAAATGTACAGTACATACAGTGTAGTATATCATAATGGCGAGGTGAAGGTTTTGCATTACCTCTGTCCAGCAACTGGACCAGGTCAGTGGAGGGTGATGGTTTGCTCAGGGTCTTGCCGGTGGATGTCAGGACTCTGAAAGCGTAGCGGACCCCCTTGGAAAGGGATGTGACAGTGTAGCTGGTCTCGCGCAGGTTCGATGCTGCAACAGACCACTGAATGGAGCCCAGAGGCTGCTGCTGCACCACGTACAGCAAAGAGCTGGTGTCTGCGGAGGGAGACATGGGATTTAACCACATCTCAGAGGAAACAGAGCACATAGACGTGCATTTTAAAAGGTGCTGTGTGTACGATTTCGGCCATTTTTGTCACTTCTATAAATATTACAAAACCATTCCGTATTAACATTTTTATGAATTTATAATCACCTAGAATTTTGGGTTTTTTACATTGCCCTAAAATGAGCCCATTGATGTATATATTATATTTTAGGAGCAGGTCCTCTCTACGGGGCTGCCATGTTTTTACAGTTGTAAAAGTGGACGTGCTAAACGTCATTTGAGTTTTAATAAAGTCTACCATAGGTGCTCCTGCATGTTCAGAAGAGTGAGGGTGAGGGGATGGATACAACATGCAACTTCACCTCTAGATGTTCCCAAATCGTACACACTGCACCTTTAAGAGTTGAGTGACCCTACCAAACGAAGGATCGACTTTCTTTGGTTTCTTCCAACTGAGGCTGATGTTCTTCCCTGTGATGGCTTCGATCACTGGAGGACCATCAGGCGGGTCAGGAACAACATCTGTCGTCAAACCAAAATACATATAAATATAATACATTGCACTGAATGTGTGAAATTAAATATAAAGTGTTTACCTGTGACATATAGATGTGCATAACAAGCTGCTTTGCCCACTCTGTTGGAGATGACCGCCTTGTAAACGCCACCGTGACCATGACAGGCGCTGCGAATGACCAGGTTGTGGACATCCCTGTCTGGAGAGTGCACACGTCTCTTATTCACTTGTTCCAGCCCCTCCTCAAAGTCACACCTCATCGATATTTTCTTACACTGGGTCATTTTGCGTTCTTCACTGCTCTCAATGCGTTTGCTGTTGTGGTACCAGGCGATGGTGGGGTAGGGCAGACCAGCCACCGTGCATGTCAGCATCACATCCTTCCCTTCCACCACCTCCATGTCCGCCAGGGGCTTCGCAAAGTCCGGCATCGTCCTTTTCTCTATCTCACTGTCCACGCCCTCAGGCTCCTCCGGGATCGAAGGCATCTTCTCCATCTTGGCCCTGGATAGAAAATATAGATCACATGATTTCCCTCCTCTCGTATTTTTCTTGTATTTATGTTAGAGGTTTTAAAATGACGCAGCGTCTCATACATGTGAGAGGAGATGGCAGCCCGTGGTTCCAGCACGTAGAGCTCTGCGGTGCATTCGGCCTTCCCATAGATATTGTGAGCAATCACGGTGTAGAATCCCTCCGTGTCGCTGCTGACATTTGCGATGACGAGCGAGTGGCGACCGCCCTCCTTCAGGATGCGAACATTATCGCTCTCCTCCACTCGTGTCTCTGAAAGAAAGTTGCCATGAATTACACGTATGAGGATAACCGCACGTGACACATACAGAAAAGGAAAAAGGGGCAAGGCTCCTACCGAAATGCGTCCATGTGACTTGGGGAGCAGGGGAGCCGCTCACTTTGCAATCGAACCGCGCCGTGCGGCCTTCGATGACCTCCAGAACGTCCAGCTTACGGGTGAACAGAGGATCTTTGGACGCAGTGACTTTCAGATTCGCACTTGTGGTCAACTCCTCTGTAGAACCCAAGATGTTATTAGTGGTTTTTAATTCAGATTGATATTAATAATGTATTTTCATGGTATTTCACCTTTGGCGGTGCTCAGTTTGCAAGTGTATGTTCCACTGTCATCCTCATGAACTGAATTCAGAAGCAGACGACACCTAAGAGAAAACATGGAGTAACCTTTATAAACATTCACCGATGACAACAGTGAAGCAAAAAGGAGTTTATGAGAATGTTTAGCTTTAGACGCACCTCTTTCCATCAAAGTGCATCTTACAGTTGAGCAGCGCCGGCTGGATCAGCTTCCCATTGGACAGCCAGTCCACATCCACGTCCAGAGGTCCTTTCACGTAACACTCAAACATGGCCGACTCTCCCGCCCTCGCCGTCACATCTTCAACCCCTTTGGTGATTCCAAGCGACATTTGTGCTACAGCTGCTGATCAAACAAAGTTCGAATGACAACATGGTCATTTTTTTATTACATGATTAAAAGCCACAGTTTCATGTATGTTACACACCTGTGACCTCAACGCTGCACTGCGCGTGCTTGCATCCATGCTCGTTGATGATCTTGCAGACGTAGATCCCGGCGTCCGACCTCTGAGCTGAGCTGATTCTCATTTCCCTGGTGCCGTTGTCTGTCTCCCACATGCTGAAGCGTCCTGCCGTCTTGATACTCACTTTGTCCTTGAGCCTGGGTCAAAAACAAAGCAGCCGGCACAGTCACTTAACACATGTTAGCATGCGGGTTCCTGCGTCTGTACGAGTCAACCCCTCCTGAGATGTTGAGACAAAATACATCTTTTTCATTTTATTTTAATTGAAAAACAAATAATGCGTATTGGTCGGCTTTCTCATTTCTATTTTACATATACAAAAAGAAAAAATTGAAAAAAGAAAAAGAATGAAAGAAATAGATGAGACCAAAAAGAAACCCCCTTCTCCAACAACGCAAAACAAAGTAAAGCATAAATCATTTTTTAAAAGAGTCCTACCAGTAAACCATGGGTGTGGGCTGCCCTCTGACCTTCACTGAGATGATCACATCTTGACCTTCAGTTACACGCTGGTCACATGGCTCCATCTTTAAAAACAAATTAGAAAACCTGAAGTCTGCGAGAGACAGAAAGACAGAGAAAGAGAGAGAGACTCATACCTGAAACGATGGAGACTCCTTGAAGGAGACAGGTCTGCTGAGTGGAGACGAGTCCCTGACCTCCATGGCCTCCTCCTGGGGGCTCAGGTATTCCTCATCAGACTGGATCAAACGCTGAACGTCCTGGGCCGGTTGTTGTTGTTGGTGTTTCGTCTGGGATGAGTCTGGTAGGAACAGGAGAGTGCAGCTGGACGTTAGACGTGGCAGTAGTTTCGAGCAAGAGGTCAACTCACATTTTAATCTGAGTAATTAAGCGCAAATCTCTTTGACACCTGACGAACGATGGTTAAACGTTGAGACCAAAATATCGGGTCGAGCGGCTGGCGGCACAGAGTGGTGCAATAGAGCGGTGATTCTCAACTGGTGGGTCGCGGCCCACTCGTCGCGACTACGACACAGACTACACAAAATATGGATTTTCTTACACTGTGGACCAAAGAGAAACAACTTTTCTGACCCAATCACTCGCTTATTAAATTATAGTGAAGACTTGGAATGACTTCACAGCTAGGTGAGGAAGTAAAGAGAAGAAACATCGTCATCCTGCCTCCTGTTATAGACACACATCTGCCATGAACAATGTGAGAAGTGACAGTGATGGGTGAAAGGACGACAATAGCAGAGCGAATAAAGGCTAAAGGATTCTGTCGGTAGTTTGAATCTCCGCCATGCTGCATCTTAGAAGGTAAAATAATAAAATCACCTACCCATCTGCACATCTCTGAGCAGCGTCTGTGCACCAGGGGACAACTGCCGCTATGACTATTTACATCAACCTGCCAACTCTTACACAACTAAACCTTCCCTTTCAGCCTCTTCCTCTTCTCTCTGCTTCCAGTCACTGTCATGAGCATATTTTTAAGACCACCAACATCCTGGCACAGAAACACATGAATGATATTGATTCTTTGAGGATTTGGTGTTTTCATACTTTAAAGATAGAGATGGAATTAACAGCAGGGAGTTCTCTCTGCTCACCTCGTCAAACGCATTCCCATAATCTACCCCACCACACTGACAATTCCAGCTGCATGAAATCTGCTGCGAGATGAAAATGAAAACTCCAGGACCACACCAGTAATCTCAAACAGCGACACAAAGCAGACTGCAATTACCCGAAAGAACAAGAGGCTCTGCTAAAAATACTCCCAAGACTTCACAGGCCTAATATGGCAACGCCGGCCCTGCACTGCCTGAGAGAGAGAGCGCTCACATTTGTTGACAAAGCTCCGGAACGAGCAGGTTTCATTTACATGAGCTGATTCGACTGCGCACAAACACACACACACACACACACACACACACGCACACGCACGCACACGCACGCACACACACACATATATAAACACATATTCATAACAGATGCCTTTTCCAAATTGGAAGTAATTTTGTTTACTTCTCATATCCAAATGCCACTGCTGCCTTTAAGGCTCATGGGACCTTTTGTGTGACGGGGCAGGTCTGCGGATTTGAATCCGCACCAACACGAGGGGGTGCTTTTAAGAATTAATGGGTTGCCATGGCAACTATCGCTGGAATGCTGAGCTCCAGCGGGCCTTTGCAGCCATTAAGACGACGTGTCAGAGTGGAGGAGCGCTGGCAGAGGATTACAGCGAGCTGAGTCAATATGTTCATGTGTCTCTGGAAGAGAATCGACACTCTCCATCAAACTTCTTCCTCTCTCTGCTGATGAGGGCTCACCTGACTGGACGGAGAGAGCGGCACTGCAGGACGCGGTGCCCGCCCTGCTGACAGCTGTGACACGGTACGGTCCGGCGTCGCTGGGTCTCATCGTCTTTATCAGCAGACTGTGCTCCTCTCCTGCTGCCCTCACCACACGAGAGGCATCGCTCCGTATCTGCACGTCATCCTTCCTCCATGTCACTGAGGAAAACAAATGCACATCCACACACTCAGGAGGAGAGAGAGCCAATAAATCCCTCCCACTGAAAGAACAGATATAGCACAGTCCAGCTTTCAGAGATGTGTCAGGAGGAAGCCTTTGTTTTTGGTTTTCACGAAAACACCGTGGATTGAACCACTTTACGAAACAATATACATTTCATGTTGTACCTGTAGGGGGAGGGTTTCCAGTGATGACACATCTCAGAGTGACCTCGGAGCCCCTGGCTGCTGTGGCGTCTTCCAGGGTCCTCTCAAACTTGGGGGCCTCAGCTGGGTCCTCATCAGCAGACAGGTAGGAGTCATCGGACGAGGCCCCTGGAATCGCCACATGATGGCAATGAGGAACTGTGTCACTTGGTTTTGGAAATGGGTCAAGTCCCAAAATGAAACACTTTTGTTTTGCTTCGGGGTCATTTTCATCATATGTTCTCATTCCATGTTCATTTGTATGTTCATAGAATAGAATAGAATGTTTTTATTTATCCCACTATGGGGAGGTTAACTTGTTACGGCAGCTCACAAGAACACATTGAAGTATTAAAGTGGCCAAGGAAAAGAGAACAATTGTTCAAAGGAAGGGAAAACTACTTAAGTCTGATTCCAGATGGGCCATGGCATTTTCATGCATGAATCTTAATTATTAATATCAACTTATTTAATGTTACAGAATGATTTTTTCCCCTAAGATTGAACAATTTCAATGTATCTGTAATAGTATTTCATTATTATTATATTTTTTGACCGGCCAATCAACTTTTGTAAAGTCAATCCTATAAACATGGCTGACAAAAACAATTAGACATAGTTGATCCATACTAGAGTCACAATTTTAATGAATAACCTCAGGCATAATAAACTCCATTATTAAGGTGCTGTTATCTGAGGACTTAAAAACGCTCGTACCTTCCTCTGGAGATCGGGACTGAGTGGAGCGTCCTCTCTTGCCCTTGCAACCTCTGCCCTCTTTCCTCCTGATCCTGTCGGCGGCAGGCTCCACCTCCATGGGCTCATCCTCCACCAGGATGGTGGGGATGTTCAGTTTCAAGGCGGGAGACGTCCGCCCCACCTCTGCCTTCCTCCTCTTTGTCAGGGGGCTGATGGATGGAGTGGGTGACGGGGTGAGGCGGGGGGGCTTGGGTGGATAGTGGGTTGACCCCGGATCCTTCACAGACACGGGGGATGTGGTCCTCTCGTTGGGGCTGGGAGATCTGCGGCCTGCTCTCTTGCTCATCTCTGAATCCGCCCCCTGGTCTCTGGGGGAGGTCGGCGGTTGGGATCCAAGAGTGTGTTTGTCACCCGCTGGAGAGCTTTGTAGTTTTTCTCTGTGTGCAAAGACAAGAAGGCTGTAATGCAATAATGACAACGAGACAATAATACAATACATCAAATATTTACACTCATGTTAAAACGAGGTTTTTTGCTTTGTAAGCGAAAATATATGTCACATGTTCCATATTTTTCTAAACCACAAATTCCTGAATAACGATAATGTGCAAACCTGGTGACTCTTGTCCTTATGTCTGTTGGTAATGGTTGCCTTGGTAACTGGTGAACAGGTGCCGTCTCCATGGTAACAGAGATTTTCCCTGTTCCTCCACGTGACGAGCTGTCCACTGCTTTCCCTCGTGAGTCCGTCTGTGTCATCTTCTGCTCGTCCGGCTCATGGCTTTGACTCACCCGTCTGTTGCCCTGGTCCTGAGGAGGACTCGCTCTGACTTCCCTCTCCTCCAGCGCTCGCTCCCTGGCCTCCAACTTCTTCACCACTTGGGGGGGAATGGGCTCCAGTTTCCCCACAGCCCGACTCTCTTTCTGCGACAGCTGCTCTGTGGAATGAGCTTTCTTCAAGCTCGGCTTCCCCACAAGCTTCTTGATCCTCTGGAGCTCCTCGGTGAACTTGCTCTGGTAGCTCTGGACCCTCTTTGAGTAGCTTATCTTGTCCTCTAAAGACGAGGCCCGCTGCTTGAATGCTGCTCTTTTCTGCTGGACGCGAACTTCATCTTTGCCACCGATTCCCGTCTTTTCCTCCGAGTCGAAGGAAGCCGACCGTCCAAACCCTGACACCGATCCACTTCCTCCCGGCACGTCGACGCTCGCCCTCCACTCCTCGAATGCCCGAACCTTGTCAAAGATCCTGGGCCCTGCACGAGCCAGTTTGGGCTTTGTGACAACACTGTTTGCACTTGGTACCGGGTCTGTTTTGATGGAGGAGGGTTCAGGAGGCCTGGTTTGATCCACGTCTTGGTTCGAAGCAGAGCTGCTGTTTTTGTGTGTGTTGGGAGGTGGATGAGAAGAGGACAGGGGGACATGGGAGGGGAGCCCCGACGACTCATCACCAGTTTGAATCCTAGAGGGTTGAGGATTAAATGGAGATGTGGGCATGAATTTAGAGCTCTGCTGCAGTTCCTGTGGGTGTTAGAGGCGTCATAGTGATGCAGATGAGCGTCCATTTTGTGTCCGATTGTCTTTGCTTTGCTTGTACATTGTCTGTGCTCGTTTGCGCCTCATTTAAATAGACAGTGTGACACTACATGGAAAATAATTCAAGGAAAAAAAATACTTCTTTTGATCAGTGGTGACGCAGCAGAAAGTCTAAAATACGAATAATCACACTTGAACTGCTCTCTGTTTTAAATCCAAATACAAAAAATGTCATGCCTAAAAAGAACCTGCAAATCACATGATCATTAGTTAGTGTTCATGCTAATATTAGCTTGGAGTAAAACCAAATGACACCATGCATTCCGTGGCAAACCAAGAAAACAGAGGGTGTTAATCCAAACTGGAGAAAAACATGCAGTGGGTTAAAAAAAAAGAGCAGAATCGCCAGCAAGAAATGCTGAGTCATACACATCTGTGTTCTCAGACTTCAAACAATGGTTAAGCTGAAAATCAAACCACACAGAGTCAAAGGAAAGTGTGAAAATAAAAAAAAGGGAGATTGTAAAGTCTGTAAAGTCAGATCATTTTTGCATGTTGCGAACGTTGTTAAGATTGGGGCCAGTCTTTTGTTTTGTGGACTTCTGCTAGAAATAAAAATGCTTTGTGCTATAAGGGCATTGAAAATGTTCTCCCTCTGTAGAGGCTGAACATGCTCCCATAGTAGTCGCTGCCCACAGAGACACTTTCCTCTGAGCCCTGAACAGGCCGGGTCAGGTTAGCGTGAGACGCCCGGATCAGAGGCTCCACACCCAGGTGACGAACAGGGGGGGCCCCCTCGGCCACACCCCCGCCGATAGCTTGCCTGGCTGGGTTGGCAGGGTCCAGGTGGGGTCCCGGAGGGCGGGAGCCGAGAGCGCGGAGCTCCCGCTCCACCACCGGGTCGTAGGTGCCGGGGAGAGTTGCTCTGCGGTCTGGAACGTCTGGGTTGTAGTCGGTCAGCCTTCCTCCCTCACCTGGAGACAGACAGAGAGAGAGGATGGTCTGATGACTTCAGACAAAAATACGGTTAATGTTTAAAGGTGCAGTGTGTAAGATTTGGTGACCTCTACAGGTGGAGTTGCATGTTGCATCCATCATCTCACCCTCACGAGCATATTTTTAAGTGTCAAAAATGGCCGAAAATGGCACACACTGCACCTTTCATTTTAAGACTGCTATAATACGGGGAGCAGTAATCCTGAGTCTGCAGAAAATCCCCGATGTACGCAGGAACATCAATAAGCGTAAAAAGGGTGAAACAGAGAGAGAGTCAAATCAGGGAGGGATTGACATTCTAGAGATGAGCGAGAGGGACAGGAATGCTTCGGGCAGCAGAAAGATGGAGCAGTCAGCCTCTTCTGCTAACAACAGGAAGCTGGACACAGTGATGGAGTCGCTGATATAAAACATCTCGACAATGCTGAGTCAGTATCATTGTGATCATAAAACAAACTGTTTCCTCTTAAAAGGTGCAGTGTGTAAGATTCGGTGACCTCTAGAGGTGGAGCATTAAAACTCAAAAGATGTTTAGTGCGTCCACTTTTGTCATGTCACGTCATCTTCTCCTACCGGAGGTGTCAAGTAACGAAGTACAAACACTTTACGTTACCTTACTTAAGTAGACATTTTGGGGATGTATATTTTACTGGAGTATTATTTTTCAGCCGGCTTTTTACTTCTACTCTTTACTTTTACATTTTCAGGCATAAATCTGTACTTTCTACTCCCTACATTTTAAAAATAGTCTTATTCGCTCCGCCAGGTGCATTCTGGGTGGAGCGCGGTGCAGTCTCCCAGGATCCACGATTCGTTTCCCGGAGTTTGGAGTGCGCATTTTGAGTGCCCTATGGATTGCTCAGCTGCGAGGTCTCAAAAATGTGCATATAAGTGCATGGCCTAGCCTAGTACAAAGATGTCTGTGCCTGCCCTGGGTTCACAGATTTTCTTGTCCAGTTTTGGTCTGTTACATTCGTTGCCCTCTCAGAATCCTGCAGCTATTTCCCTTCCAACAAAGGTTATTGATGACAAGCCACTGAAGTTTGAGTTTTTGCTCTATTACAATACTTATAGGCAACTAGTTATCATGTCTTCCACTCCATGAAACGCATGTTAATGCTCAGTGGTACACATATATGGTTCTTTAATGTATTTGCATTGTACTAAAATGCTGATCATTTTCAATGGGCGTATATGCAGCTGAAACAGGAAGCCGACTGCATCCCACATTTTTCAACATTTTAATATAACATTATAGTCATTATGGCCCTTTTTTGGGGAGGTGGGGTCGTGCACTATAGGCCCCTGAGACGCGGCCTAAGCGTTTGTCCTTCATGGAATTTTTTTCCTTTACATAACTTTTACTTTTATACTTTAAGTGTCTTGAAACCAGTACATTTACACTTTTACTTTTAACCCTAAACCCTAACCCTAACCCTAACCCTTTTACTCAAAGTCTTTTTAAACCCTAGTATCTATACTTCTACTTGAGTAATGAACGTGAATACTTTTGACACCTTTCTCTACCGCTTATGTAAAAATGTGGCAGCCCCCGTAGAGAGGACCCCCTCCTCGTGTAGACATACATTAGTGGGCTCATTTAAGTGCAATGGACCAAAATCGTACACACTGCACCTTTAAAACTAAGCGAAGGTGAGGTGAGAAGGACACAAGCCGCTGTGTCCATGTTGAGGATCGGGTCAAAAGGTCAGGTCTGTGGAACGACTTCATTCCTTCTACTGCAGCTATTCTCTGAGGATGTGGGCAGAGCTCGTTCAGTTGACCCAGAGACTCAAAACCTCAGGAGGTGTGAACGCTGTGAGCGCACAAACCAGCAGGTGAAGGCTCTAACATTTGTTTTGGGGCAGTGGAGAAGGGTGTCAATATGTCTGATCTATATTCAGATACCCTGTTGCCTGGAGAGGATGAGTGTGAGGGCAAGCCGCCTCTGTGACGCCAACACACCAACACCACCACTTTACAAAATTACTACATCATCTTTAAGCCATTTGTCTTAGACTTTAGAAGGTGCAGTGTGTACAATTTGGTGACCTCTAGAGGTGAAGTGGCATGCTGTATCCAGCACCTCACCCTTACCTTTCTGAGCATGCAGGAGAAAGTATGGTAGACTTCAGTTGTCATTAAAACTCAGAAGGTGTATGTCGACTCTAGGCGACTGTAAAAACATGGCGACCTCATGTCAATATATTTTAATGGGCTCATTTAAGGGTAATGGAAAAAATATATGAATGAATGAGGTAAGTTATTGTTTTGTAACATTTTTAAGTGACAGAAATGACAACAGTCTTACACACTGCACGTTTTATCATCAACAAACGCTCCTAATTCATTATGAATGTTAATTTGAATAGAAATGGGCCTGACTTTGATTTTGTCAATATAGTTGTTTTATTCAAAGATAAACTGATTTATTATCATTCTGCACATCAGATCTGCATTAGTTTCACGTACGCACAAGCGCACACACACACACACACACACACACACACACACACACACACACACACACACACACACACACACACACACACACGCTGGAAACCAGGGCAGCGTGTCCCACTATTGCATCACATAATGTGGGATTAACCTGTTGATTACATCCAACACGTATAGGTCTCAAGCTTCACTGAAGCATAATTATATGTGTGCGCATGTGTATGTGTAAAATCTGCTACTGCTGCTCTAATGGTTCCAGAGTGGTTCTTCACTGTGTCACCCTCATATGGTATGTCACCCTGGGCATGAACATGTGGAAATGTCGATATGAAAATGCTCTAAGAAGTGCTGACACGGCCCAAACCACACAGCTCATAGACGAGGTACCTGAAGGGCCTCTTCGTCCAGCCTTGTCCTGGTGCCTCCCGGGCCCCTCTTTGGTTTCCATCTGAGGTTCTGTGGGCTCGTCTTCTGTCGCCTCAGAGTCTGGAAATGAAGAGGAGGGAGAAACTAGTAAGAAATGAAGACGGGGAGGTGGAGATGCAGAGCAGAGACACTGAGGGAGAGGACGAAGAAGATGGAAACAACAAAGAAAATGACTTTTCACATTAGCTTGGCAGCACACAGCGTGATAGGTCCTTGAAAAGAGGCTGAGAGAGAGGCCCCCGCAGGGACACAAATGGGCTTTGGGCGGGAGCGTGACAGGAAGCCAGTTGTGTCTTAAGGAAAAATACTGTATATGAAGGGGAGGGATTTTTAATTTCTACAGGGGCCGCCATGTTTTTGCAGTAGCCCAGAGTGGACGTGCTAAACATCTTTCGAGCTTTAATGACAACCGAGGTCTACCATAGGTTCTCCTGCATGCTCAGAAGGGTCATGTAACGGAGCGTCCTTAAAGGTGCAGTGTGAAAAAAATGTGGTGACATCTGGTGGTTGCATGTTGCATCCATCACCTCACCCTCATCCCACCATAAGTCCTCCTGCATGCTCAGGGTGATGGATACAACATGCAACTTCACCTCTGGATGTCCCTGAATCTTAGACACTGCACCTTTAAACAAATACTGAAACACGAGACGACGGGAGGAAAACATGATCTGTGCAAGTATGAGGAAAACAAAGGAAAGAAAACAAAAATGAAAAGAGGCATGATATTGGTTTGAGGAAACAGAGGGATTGTGTTTTGCTTTCAGAAACAAAAAACCCCACAGAGAGACAAAGAAACACCTCACATGGCATCAGATGGAATCAGGGAGTGACAATGAGAATAAGGGGAGAAGAATGAATTAAGACAGGCAGGTTTACCATAGCTTTGCTTTCGGCAGGAGCGGAAAACTTCGCTTCCATAGTGGCAGCAAGAGAGGGCAGACGGGAGAGCACCGTTACTATGGAAACCACCATCTCTCTCACCCACACGACCAATCCTCTTCGTACCCATTAGAGTCTAAATACCAGCAGCGGCCGAGCCGAGCCACAGGGGGGTGGCCGGCGCGGATGTGTATAACGGGGGAGGGGGGGGTTAGAGGGCTCGAGAGCGAGGAGGACGACAACCGCGGAAAAACGGGCTGTACGTCGCCGCCATTGCGCTGCACATCAGGTCAGATCCTGATTAGATAAATCCAGAGGGTCTGCCTGATGAGAGATCCAGTGTGACATGAACAATCAGCATGAAGTCATTACATTACTGGCAGCGTGTGTGTATGTAGATCCAAGTGGGCAAGGACTCAGCAGTGAGATATATTCAGCCTGAATTATGACACAAATATAATTTGGAGTCGAGTGCGGCTCAGTTGTGACTCAAATATTGACTGAAATTTACAAACCACTGAGGTCAGACATTATTCACTCCAGAATTTTATACAGCGAGTAGAAAAACAGGGTGAAATGTACAATAATAAAATGTACTCTTGTTATGAGCAGGCGGTCTGGTGGGGAGAAATATAAATACACCGACAGGAATACAGACGTTCTTTCTGATCTAAAAGACTTATATCAAAGCACATGCAGTCAGAGTACAAATAAAAGCATAAAGTGACTTCACTTGTGTTTAAAATAAAAGAATAGAGAACAAGAGATTTTGAGTAAAGCTCATACTGACAACACACCATGGGTGAATCTGCCAAATGTCCGAGTGGAATACCCAGTTCTCTGAAACAAGACACAAAGTGCGATGTGTTATTCAACAGCAAACGCAGCAAAAGGTTCTGTTTTACACCAAACAGCCACAGAGTGTAAACTACATCAGCCTGAGTGGACTACAAGCACCATCCTTCACTTTCAATGGGCCGAAGGAGAAGCGTGTAAACACAGGGGATTGTGACACAGGAGGCACCCGTTTCTTGGAAGATTTCAATGAAACAAATGGAATTAAAAAATCATGACTTCTGTGAGTCTGTTAGTTTACCCACAGGATGTAAACAAAGATGGAGGACGACTTGGTACATCAGAAATGAAACCAACTTATCTCTGCCATGTTGGTATATGTGATGTAGTTTGGAATCAGAATCATGTGTGATTAGAATAGCGACATGCTCAGTCAACCACAGGCCAATTTTATATCATTAAAGGTGCAGGGTGTACGATTTCCCCAGAAATGAGCCCTTTTATGTATATGTAGGAGAGGGTGTACTCTACGGACACAGCTCAGCGGAGACAACTTAGAGCTACCATAAGTTGTCTTGCATGCTTAGATGGGAAGGGTGTGGTGATGGATACAATGTGCAACTTTACCAGCTCTTCACTCTGTACCTTTAAGAGTAATTATCTGAAACGGAAACACTTTGGTTTCACTTATGAGTCATCCATCTTGATTTCCATTCAATGCCTTCGTCCACAGAACAGAATAAACTCTCTGTTTGACATTTGTCTGGATGATGTGACTTCCTCTTTTAAATTCCTCCTAAGGAAGATTACCATGTTGTGGAAGGATACAACCGACTAACTTTAATTTACATAACAACATAATTATCAATAAGCTTTGGAGATAGTTCAGACACGATTGAATTGATTTACCATCCAATGTAAAAGGCAGGAAGTGAGCGTATGGCTTTTTAATGCAGGGAAATGACACACACTCAATTGGGAGCATTTCACTCAGGACCAATTGCTAAATACTGCACGAGGAGCCGCTCCTCCTATCTCTATAAGAAAAGCAGTGGGCAGCGTTTAGAGTCCGTGCTGCTGATAAAGCAGCTGGTGGTGAAACTGCTTCTCGGACTATCTGTCAATCAGCACCAAGGAGAGCTCCTCAGAGTGACTCACTGCTTTTGCAGCCAATGGCAAAGAGCAAAGTGAAATGACTCCACTGCACTCGCTCGCCGTCAGCGCCGCTGCCGCCACCACACACTCCCCATTGGTTGTCATCCTCGTGTCAGGCAGTTTGATCAACTGTTGCCTGGTGGTAACTGTGTTTTGACATACTCTAGCACAAACGCTTCATGATCTTTGTCGTTTAAGGCCTCAGGGACATTGCATCAGCAGAGCCCAGCCTTCGAAAAGGCTGAATTGAGCAAATACCTCAATAAGAATTTAAGAAATTACAAATCCAAATCTGATTCCAGCTGAAAGCCAGAACAAACATCTCGGGGTTTAGATATTGCTGCGGAACTCTGAGAGGATAGAGCGACAAACCCAGAAACCTACCTCCCGCAGTGACCAGCTGCCCTGATTCTCCTGTGTCCGTGTGTAGCCCACTGACACACTTTCCACATGCTCTCATTTGTGGAACCTGCTCCATGAATTGGTTACCGTGCGACAAAACTGTCACGACCGCCAGCACCGGATGCACAGTGACTCAGAGGCAGGGCAGCGGCAAATTACTTGCTATAATCTAAATGATAGATTTCTCTCAATGCAAGAAAAAACATCCACCTCTTACATCTTTCTACCCGGTAACTGTTGTTTACGTGTTAGCTGATTTGTCCACTGTCCAGACTTACATTTTCCCAGCAGTAGTATATTTGTTTTCATTTTACCACTGTTCTACTGCATCTCATTATCAGGTAAAGGGTGTGGCATGACATCCCAAAATCTCATCATGAAGAACTCCTGATGAAAAACAGCACCGATACAGAACATAATTGTATTGGAGTGATTAAAGAGCTGTCCTCCTCACCTGAAATCTCTTCTTGGACCAGATTTTCTTCATCTTCGCACAGCACTTCCTGTCAAACGTGTAAGATTACCTGTGGCATGAGCTCACAAACAGAACCTGACAACCCCCCCCCACCAAAAAAAAACCCCTGAGGCGTGGCGTTCATGCAAAACAAAGAGAAGACAAATGAAAAAAGAGAGAGGGCTGTTCTTATCCTTCGGTGTGGCAGCGAGATGGAGAGAAGGAGAGGAAGGAAAGAGGATGCTGAGAAAGCGGAGCCAGGTGTCTTTGTGTCTGAGTGTATCCGCTGATGTGAACAGCGTCCCCTCTCTGACGTAGACGCCACCTCCCCTCCCTCGCTCCCCCCTCCCAACAAGATGAGGTGGGGGCTGGAAGCCTAAGCGGAAGGCGAGTGTGAGTCTTGATTGCAGAGATGAGAGAGGAGAATGACTAGGAAGAGGAGGAGGAGGAGGAGGAGGAGGAAGCTGAGCACGTTGATTTTCTTCCTCCACTGAAAGATGAGAGTGGCAAAAGAGCGAGACGGAGGAATCAGGGAGAGCGGAGGCGAGAGCAAAGCACAAGCACGGTGGGGGAGAACCTCTGAGGGATGAGGAAGGGAAAACAGATGCTAGGATGGAGGAGATGAAATGGATACGAATGGGGGATGGGAGATGAGTAATTGTGGAAACCTCCTCTCTACCTCTTAGTTTTCCTCAGTGAAACCCAGCAAATCAATAATGCATCTATGTTCCACGTCTGTGAGCTTTAGCTAGTGATAGGGTCACGGTTGGTGCAGCCCCGAGCAGCCGAGGTCCGACACACAGCATGATGATGCGCGAGGCTCATTTCTATGGCACAGCCATACTACAGCGGATACTGATCCATAGAATAGTGAGGCTCAGCTGCGTTCCAGGGCGGCGCTGGGAAATGAATGGAACCATGTAGTGTTTTTTTATTCTTTTTTCCCTGTCATCAGGCGTTATCATTTTCGTTAGTCTAATACAATGCAAGGGTATTTTGGTCAAAAATTGGTG
>JAFBJT010108897.1:77802-102367 GCA_016785325.1 Chascanopsetta lugubris
ACAGGAAGTAGGAGGAGTTAGGCGTCGGCCAGATGGCGACAAGTGACTCTCCCACAATTTGAAAAAAAGATCTGGAATCATCCAATGATAGAAAATAAATATTTATTTCTGAGTCTTTCACGCTGAGCGAGGCGGTGAAACTAAGACGAGAACCAAGTGAAACGAGTCGGGACCCAAACATCGACACTTCCTCTCTCTCTCACTCACTCTTCTGTTCTTTCCCCTCCACAGAAAAACATGGGAAGTTTGTCCTGGAACCAAAAGTCAAGACAAGAAGATAAAAGGAGGAATAAAGTTTAAGACTCTGGAACGGGTGTGAAACCACTTCATCCTGTACATGACCCATCTAAACACATGGAAGTGGTTTATTATCAGTGTGACTGAGGCTCTGAGTCCAGTGTCCTGCATCAAACACTCATTTACTCAACATGAAGATCTGACTTCCGGACAGATCGTCCAATCACACACAGACAGGACACTCCTCATGAGGTACATGAGCAGCAGGGCTGAACCCAACCGAGGCCAACGCACCCTGATGAAGAGCATCATCCATGAAACCATTCATCTCCACGGCGACGTGACGTCACTTAGTGCGGAACAAGAGAATCAAAGCAAAACTAAGGGATCTGTCAGAGTCACTGTTCTGTCTTTATTTACATTAGAGGAACATGTGACCTCATCAGAGGAGGAGGACGTCCTCATGTCTGAGGGTGAAAGCGCCATTCGTCCTCTGAGTCAAACCACCACCATCATCATCATCATCATCATCATCCTCCTCATCCTCATCATCATCCTCATCATCCTCCTCATCATCCTCCTCCTCATCCTCCTCATCATCATCCTCATCCTCATCATCATCCTCATCATCATCCTCCTCCTCATCATCCTCCTCATCATCATCCTCATCATCATCCTCATCATCATCATCCTCATCATCATCCTCATCATCCTCATCATCATCCTCATCATCATCATCCTCCTCATCATCATCCTCCTCCTCATCCTCATCATCCTCCTCATCATCATCCTCCTCCTCATCATCATCCTCCTCCTCATCATCATCATCATCATCCTCATCCTCCTCATCATCATCATCATCCTCCTCATCATCATCATCCTCATCATCCTCTCATCATCATCATCCTCATCATCATCATCATCATAATCATCCTCCTCATCCTCATCATCATCATCCTCATCATCCTCATCATCATCCTCATCATCCTCATCATCATCCTCCTCCTCATCATCATCATCATCCTCATCATCATCATCCTCCTCATCCTCCTCCTCATCATCATCCTCCTCATCCTCATCCTCATCACATCCAAACATAAACAGAATGTGAGGTCAGTCCTCAGTCAGACTGAGGACTCATGTTTACAGCTGGACGTCTTTTTCAAACTCACTGAACCGTGGATTTGTATTTGTGGAGTGAATCCTGTGTCTAATTTGTTGTTTTGATCATAGCTTCATTAATATCCTTTTTTTGTTCCTTTTTAATTAAATATGTTTCAAACATCAGCTGATTAAAGGCTCAGGTCGTCTTTTATAAGCGCATACTGCAAAATATGAAGAATGCAGATGTGAGGCTCCACAGGATCTTGCGGCTGGAGCACATCCTGCCCCGGGCATCTCTCCAGCTCCAGCAGCGGCGGTGGGCGGAAGATGGAGGGATGAGGAGAGGAGGAGAGGAAGAGTCCGCTTCTCTGCGCGTAAAGGTCGGCTGTTACTGCTCCATCACGCCCCGGCAAGGGATGGGAAGAAGGGGGTGGGGGGGGGGGGGGTTGGGGGGTGGTCGGGGGGGGGGGGGGGGGGGGGGGGGGGGGGTTGTCCTATGGGAAGTGACACTGTGGGTCCAAGTGGTGGAGAGAGAGAGCGAGCGAGCGAGAGAGATGTTGTTTATGGAGTGTTTTCTAAAGTGGGTGAGAGAGAGCGAGAGAGAGAGAGAGAAAGAGAGAGAGAGAGAGAGAGAGAGAGAGAGAGAGAGAGAGAGAGAGAGAGAGAGAGTGTGTGTAGAGAGAGAGAGAGAGAGAGAGAGAGAGAGAGAGGGAGAGAGAGAGATTGTTTATGGAGTGTTTTCGAAAGTGGATGAAAGAGGGGGAGAGAGAGGGCGAAAAGGCGCACCAATGAAGTTTCAGCTGGAGCGCGTGCCCCCCCCCCCCCCCCCCCCCCCCCCCCCCCCCCCCCCCCCCCCCCCCCACGCACCATTCAGGAATACAGCAGTAGCGCCCCCTCCCTCTCCCAGTGTAACCCACGGACAGTGGACACGCAGATGGATGAAGTGCAGAGTGGCTCAGTGACAAAAGGATGAACAGCAGCCATCAACGGAAGAGCGACTCCAAGGCTTCGTCATAGAGCAAGATATGAAAGATCATATCACAAAACAACACATATCCAGCGACAGGAAGGCGAATTAAAGGTGCAGTGCAAAATACACCAAGTATCCATCAAAATGCCAAACACCAAATCTTGACATATTGTCAACATATCTGATTCATTTGCCATTCAAAGGTCCAGTGTGAGAGATTGATTGGAAATGATTATATCATATAATTGGCAAAAAGTACACTATAAGATATGACAACTGAAACCCATATCATGTAAAAGAGACCTTTAGTGGAGGTGGCCATGTTGCATAATTGTATTTTATATAGTAGCACAGAATGGACAAAGTAATCACCTTTTGACTTGTAACAATAACAGAGCTACGAGTCATACTCTTATCTATTTACTAAAGATCTCAAGGACCTCAGTTAACTTTGAAATACAAAGTGCAACTATTAAAAAAAGCAGTATGGCAGCGTCCGTAGAGACGACCTGCTTCGGCTAATCCATTAATGTACACGTTTTGTACAGATACTCATAAAGTACAGATAACATTATTTTCTATTGTATTCAAGATTCTTCTGAGAATAGAATTTTGCACACTTCACCTTTAAAGCCCACAATGGACATGTAATCTGAGCACATGACATCAGACCAAGTGCAATAACACCAGTCATTGATTTATTGCATCTGTCACTGATCAACTCCACAAACAAAGAGCTCACCTGTGTTATCACAGTGAGTCATCACAGCCCTGCCCACACTGTTCACCAGGTTTCTCTCAGAGGTTTCAAGACAAGTTCCTTATGAAAAGTCCAGTTCAGTGCGGTTTGCCCTTTGAGCATGTAACTTGATGTTTGTCTGAAACAATCTGTGACACAACCACACCCAAACTTTGGCCACTTTCAGAACGCTGCCTGAACCAACAATAAACAGTCAAGGTGTGGAAACACAGAGAAGAGTCATCTATTTTACATTTTCTATTTAAAAAAATCGTTTGACCCATGCAAACGGGACGTTTGACAGATCATCAGCGTTTGTTTGCAAGGTTTCTGAAGTTGTGTGGAGACGAGTGTAAACAATGAGTCAGACATTGTAAGAAAATGAGATCCTGATACTAGAGCTGCTCCTTCTTATCTCGCCACACATGATTAAAGGGCAAATGGTCTTCAGTCTCTGACCAGAAAAACCGGTTTGCTCATTCTCAGCTCCTGCATGGGACAACAAGGAAACCCCATATGCATTAACGACACATTATGCAGGATTTAGGGATATCTATTGGTGAAGCTACATTGATGTCGCAGCTCGTACGTTTTGTGTTCATCCATCACGGGCGAATGCATACACACCGTAGAAATATAAGCACAAACTATAAACAAATTCATGCATATCTGAAAAGATTGGTGTGAATATTACATTACTGCTAATATAAGTGGAAACACCCCATTCTTACACAAGACACCTTTAAAAAAACGAAAAAATGCTGGGTAATAATGGAACACTGAAAAGAAAATGACCAGACATGATGGAATTATAAAAGGAAGAAATTATTTAATTTATGTTTCCTCCTGAATTAACTGTGTGTAAGTGTATGAATTAACATAATCATCAGTTTTTGACTCATTCATAAATAATATGTACAAAGAAATAAAAAAGTCAGGGTATTTGCTCTGTTCCGTACTTCATGAGAAGTACCACTCATAGAGGTCATTGACCACATGGTAACTTTTGTCCTTTGCGATGTGGTCGCACGCCAGACAGACAGGATGGATGAATTCATTGGCTGTTGACAAAAGATGAGGAGTGACTTCGTAGTACTTCCTCCACTCAAAGTACCTCATGTACGCCTCATCATCTTTGTCCATGCGGAGCAGATGCTCAGCCAGGCCTTTAGCATCAGGGAAGTCGTTTACATGGACGAAGGAATCGGAGGGAATGAACTGCTCGTAGTTTTCTCTGGGTGGACCCAAAACCACGGGGACGGCCCCGGCTACCAGGGGCCCGTTGACCTTCTCTACAAAGTAGTCTTGGTGGAGCGAGTTCTCAAACGAGAGGTAAAACTTGCAGCTGGCGAGTGTCGGGTAATAGTCCTCAAAGCTTAAACCGTGTCCTTGGAAAGCAGCACCAAAGACGTCGATCTTTATGTGTTTGGAGAGTTCTCTGTAGTATTTCTCTCTGGTGGCTGTTCCAGTGCCTGGGTTGTTGTTGCTGACGATCCAACACACCAGTTTGTCTTTTTTGGGCAGAACAAACTCCTCCTGCATTTCAGACTTTCTGATCGTCACCTCATTCCTCACCACGATGTCGGAGTCTCGTCTGTAGTTCAGAGTCAAGTTGAACAGGTTTTCCAGTCCAGGTTTCCTCTCCGTGTTGGTGGGAGACTCCATGTTGAACCATATCCACTTCTGGAAATGTGGGCGTGGCTCCTGAGGCATGTTGTACAAATACCACCCGATGTCTTTGTGGAAGAAGATGACTCCCTCTGCTTGGCTGTACAGGGATCTGTCGTCGGTCAGGATGCAGCTGTCGATCTTGAAGTAGGAGGCGCAGACTTGGAAGTTAAACTTGACGCCAATGGGCCAGAACCACAGCAGCACAATGGGCTTGTCAGGGTCCCAGGCGCTGCCGTTGGCTTTGTCACCAGCTGATGTGATCATGGTCCGTCTCTGACACACCAGAGTCTGAGGCTCGAAATATATAAATAAAGCAAAAATACAGCAGACAAGGCCGAAAAAAAACAGCTTTGCCAGGACTGATGTTTTACTCATGGATGCTGACATCTGTGGAGAGAGAGGAGAACACAACACTTTAAATAGTCATAGTCATACAGGTGAGATGTGGCACAGCAGAGGTTTGCATTGAGAGGCAGGATTTGTCATTCGCTAAATTACTCTGTTTTGTCATGGTTACAAAGGTTATTTGCTTTGGTATTACAATGGTAACTTACCCTGCTCTGGAGCAGGTTCACCTCAGAGGGTCAGATCAAACGCAGTCGACGGCCTCAACAGAAACCAATCAGATGATCGGATAACCACAGTCATTAATCTACAGGAATCTGACAGGGACAAAAAGCAGCTTTTAAAGCTTTTAACAAACTCAGACCACAACCACGCTTTCTGAACAGATTCCCAAAGACCCGGCAGACCGTCCTTCTTAAGCTGTGATCAGACTGGAGCTGATTCCCCACATTTCAGTTGAGGTGTATCTGAGAAGGAAAATGTCTGAGTCAGCACCTGGCAGAACCCTTTTCTGCCTCGTCATGTCGAAAGGACCGAATAACTGAGCCCATGTAGGAATCCATCAGGATAATGTCACAGTGTGCCGATGACATTTGCAGCCGAAACAACAATGAAAAACTTGCAGGAAGCCGGATGTAACTAAGAATAGACCTGAAGCCGCTCTCGTACAAGGTCAACACTGGTGATGGATTCCACTGTGGAGCTCAGATGCCACTTTCTTTCACCTTAACAGCAGCATAAGCCTGAGAGCTCCGGCACCAAAGTGAAACCACTTCTTATACATTTTCATTCAGAGATACTTTCATTCTTTTGTTTAAAAAAAAAATTCTCCATCCATCACCACTAACTCACCCAAACCCGACACTAATCTGCAAAGTACTGTGCCATATTATGGCAGCATCTCCTGTTGCTCAAAACATACGGCTGACAGCACTGGTAACTTAGCAGCCTGCACTCCCTCGTGTGCCTTCAGCTTTCCAAACACATGGCTCCTTCTTATTGTTGTAGAAACTCAGTCAACGTGATGGCAACTTTTTGGTCCTGACATCAGTGAACTCTTGACATGTCAAGTTGGTAAATGCAGCCGACCCTCAGCCTCTAAGCTGTGACAACAAAGGCAACCGTTATCCTTTGGAATACAATCACTGTGACATCTTTGAAAGACCTACTCAATCATCAGTATACACACACATATATATACACACATATATATATATACACATACATATATATATACACATACATATATATACACACATACATATATATATACATGTATATATATACACATACATACATATATACACATATATACATACATATATATACATATATACATACATATATACATACATATATACATACATATATATACATATATACATACATATATATACAGACAGATATACATACATATATACATACATATACACATACATATATACATATATATATACAGACAGATATACATACATATATACATACATATACACATACATATATACATATATATATACAGACAGATATACATACATATATACATACATATACACATACATATATACATATATATATACAGACAGATATACATACATATATACATACATATACACATACATATATACATATATATATACAGACAGATATACATACATATATACATACATATACACATACATATATACATATATCATATACATATACACATATACATATACACATATACATATACACATATATATACACATATACATACACATACATACATATATACATACATATATATACATATAGACATACATATTCATTTGTATGTCATCTTTACACTAACAAAAGGAAGTCGACAGCATCAGCTCTGCAGTTGATATAGTCAGTGCGTTTACGTGCACCATGTGAAAAATGCATGTGCCATGTAGATGACACCCACACCCCCCACCCACACACACACACACACACCATCCCCATCCTGCACAGTCCCCTGACACCTAACAGCTATTGATACAGCGCATGCGCGCTCACATAGCAAACATTTTCAGTTCCCATATGGACGCCACCTTAGTGCTTTTAATTTTTCATTTTCATCATATGAGTTGTGAATTAACATCTTCTAAATGCATGGACCTGTAAAAGGTGCCTTCATAACCAATCTAATTGATGAATTGGCTGACTGATTGAATGATTGGGTGTTTTAACCGGATAATCATTCCTGTGTTTGACTTTGAACCACAGGCCATCAGCCATGATCACGGATTACACATCAGAATCAACTGTGTATTCTTGACGACATAACGGCAATACAATCCTCAGAGAACACCTGCTGATGGCTCAGGGATCTCTCACCTGGCCACTGGTATCAAACAGGAAAAACAACCACAGCCCTACAAACACACAAACATAATGAGTTTACACATGCACACAATTATGTCGGATCACAAACACATGGTACCGCCACACACTGAGTCAGCCCTCATGATTAAAAGGAGCTTAAAAAAAACTCTTACCGCTAGAAGTGAGCGCTTCACGCGCGATAGGAAAGGGAGAGGAAGCAGGAAATGAAATGGGTAAACGCGCAAGAAATCATTTCAGAGGGAAAAGCCCATCTACAGCGTTTGATAACGATACGAGTTTGAGGAAGTTCGAGTCATACTGACGTCGAGGTTACACCCCACCCTGAAGTCAAAGCATCAACCGCCAATAAGACACGCTCCTCAGATTCAACCCGCAGTACCGCTACAATTCACTGCGTCTTTATACTAGAACTTACGGAAAAAGCTGAAGCGCCTCCTCTGCGCGCACCTGCCTGTGCAGCATTTGACCCCATGTGACGTTCACACAATATGACCCAAGCCCACTTCCCGTTCAAAGAGGGAACGCCCCTGTTTGCAACGGCATGGGGGGAAGTTGTTTAGTTTAGGTAAACAGACACACTCATACCGTTTGGACTGTTGGATCTATCACACTGTAGTACAGTGATGCCCAATACTGCGATCGCACGGACAGCGTCTGTCTGTCTGTCTGTCTGTCTGTCTGTCTCTCACACCTTTCACCTACACGCCTAGACTATTTAATTCATTTTGACCAACTATATCAACATTCTGGGCCCACAAACAAACAAAATTCATGAATTTGTTTTTCAAAATGTGTCATATTTTTTACAAAATGACACACAAACATGCTGAATGAATTATTTCGAGTGTTGAAAATGTTTCTACAAGTTGTAAAGATTAATATTCAACAGTAGAATTGAGATTGAATAAAACTATACGAATTTACAGCAGCAGGGAAGGTGACGTCATTCTCCTGCGACTAGGCACGACAAAAGGCATGCGATGATCACGCCAGTGTGACTGTTGACCTGAACGGGTATTAATATGTGTTACCACCGAGTTTCAATGTCCAAGCCAAATGAAAAAACAAACAAAAACATGTACACAGATACTGAACATTAACAGGATTAAAAGGATTTACCTATTTCTTTACGAACATTTATTTGACCCACAAAGTCCAAAGATCAGTCATTTCTTTTGCAAGACGGACCTGGACAAGAGAACGGGCATACATGAACACAAATTGAATTAGAAGAAAACAACATGAAACACAATATAAAACACAACATCAAAGTACAACAAAAGACAATAGAAGACAATAGAAGACAATAAAAGACCACTAAAAATATTCAGCCTTCGTGGCTTTTCAGGCGAAACACTGGCAATTCTCCTTCACTGTATTCCTTATAATGGCCTTGAATGTATTGATGTTTACAAGTGTTTGTACTTTGACGTCTTTCTGCATATTATTCCATGCCCATGAGGCATTGTAAGAAAATGCAGTTTTTTCTGAGTCAGTCAGAGCCCGAGGTGCACCCGAGTTTGTGCAGTAGATCTTTAAAGACAAACATAAACCAGTTATGCTGCCTCCGTGTGCATTATGATGTCCAACCAACCACATCATAAAGAATACAGTGATGAGTGAGGGATTTTGCATTTGAGATGAAGCACAGTGAAGAATGATTAACCGAGTCAAGGGTACAAGTCACCAGAAGGTCCTCTCCAGAGGCAGCCATGTTGCACTCTTATGGGGGCTCAGAATGGATCAACTAAAAAAACTCTTGAGCTTTGATGACCACTGAAGGCTGAGGTAGGTTCTCAAGCATATTTTGATATGGAGGAGTCATGGGTGTGGAATTCTTTTAAGAACCCCCTGCTTCCGTCCTGCTGAGGCGGAGGACACTGTACAGTCTATAGTTCATTGTCATTAGTGATCATATTCATGAATGGATTAAGACCATTTACAACTCTATTATCAGCGCGTGGCATGAACTACACTTCACATGAAATACTTTGACAGGTGCACATTTAGGGTTTTTGGATGATTCGATTCACCAAACCAATCACAACAGAAGGATCAAGTGGAAAAATACTGTTCTTCATGAAAACACTTACACTCGTATCAGTGACTATACTTCTTTACTCTTATCTGCTGTTGTCTTAGCTGCTGTTACTGCTGCTTGTCTACAACTACACTATCACTATTTCTGTAGCGTCTACGACTGCTAGCATTGCCAGTTCTGCTCCTTTCCCCCCTTCAAACATCTATTGTAGCAAGTCACCTTGCTTGTCTTATATCAGCACTGATGCTACTATCATCTACTCTGTAGATCATATCTTCACATTCAAACCTGATACAGAAACATTTCACGGAATCCTTTAAATCACACAATTAAAAGAAAAAGGTATCCTCACCTTGGCTCGGAGAAGCAGGGCTCTCCACCGTTTGCCTGGATGTCCCTGTGATTTGAGGCCAAGTGTGAAGCCTGCACTCTACTTCCTACTCAACAGGGCAAACCAGTTGCACTTGTAATTTACTCTTTCTTTTTGTAACTATGGGTGACATATTATCTGTTTAATCAGGAGGCAGAAGACACAATGGCTTTAACGTCACATACCCAAGTTCCACTGGTGGGCTCGCACATCAACATGTGATTTCACATGTACTTCATTTCTAAATGTGACCTTTCTTTGTGCATGGGATTAAAACCCCATGGCCAGAAGAGACAAGTGTGTACAACACAAGAGCACATGGTGACACAGGCATTTACAAAGAGCAATGGTTTCTTTAATAGATGAATGGGGTTGTTTTTCTGTTATCGATATTTTCCAGGTGTCCATTGGTTTTAAAACAAAGAATGTTACAAAGGATTTAGTAAATGCTTCATTTCCATGGATTTGATTATAGTCCTATATTTGGACACTTTATACTCTCTGCGGCGGCAGTAGCTCAGTCAGTCGGGACATGGGCTCGGAACTGGACGTTTGCCGATTCAAGTCCCGCACGGGCCGACTGTGGACTGATAGCTGGAGAGGTGCAAGCTCCTCCTCCTGAGCACTGCTGAAGTGCCCTTGAGCAAGGCACCAAACTCTCAACTGCTCAGGGTGCCTGGATATAGCAGCTCCTTCTCTCTGACATCTCCCCCCTACTGCATGTATTGTATCGTGTTTTGTGTGTGTATGTCAAAAACTGCATGTACAGCATGGACAAATACAAGCATGTAAATGAATAACAGAGTGAAAAAAATGAATTTCCCCTTCATGGAGAATGTTTTTCCTCTTTAATCTTTCGGCTGGCTTTCACTTAAAGTTGAGTACTCTTCTTGAGATAGTTCCTGACAGGATTCGGATTTTCTTCCATTCTGAAACTACTTTCTGTATCACAGTGAATTCAGAATGAATAAGGCAAAATATGGTATTGAAATTATTGTTAGTTCATCGCTAATCATGTAAAAGCAATGAAAGTATCACAATATTGATCATGAAATAAGGTCCAACACACATTCATTGAGAATATTTGATGTTTCCTTCTTTATTTTTTAACCCACTAACAAATACATTGAACTAAGTTATGAAGTGTGAGATGATTACATCATCTAAGTCAAAAAAATGACCCCAAAAAACTTCATATGAAACAGGCTCAGATTCGTATGTGTAAACAGTGTCAATCCTAACAACCCTGCCAGACCTCATCAGCTCCATCGCTAACCTTGCACCTTCATTGTTGAACGGAAACATTTTGTGTTGCAGAAGAATTAAAGTGAATTCTGGACACTTACAGTTTGAATCATCTTTGTCTCATGAAAAGTACCAGCCATACAGGTCATTAATGACACGGTACTCTTTGTTTTTAGAGATGTGGTCACAGGCCAGACAGACGGGTTGAATGAATTCATTCCATATGCTCAAAAGATGAGGAGTGACTTCGTAGTACTTCCTCCACTCAAAGTACCTCATGTACGCCTCATCATCTTTGTCCATGCGGAGCAGATGCTCAGCCAGGCCTTTAGCATCAGGGAAGTCGTTTACATGGACGAAGGAATCGGAGGGAATGAACTGCTCGTAGTTTTCTCTGGGTGGACCCAAAACCACGGGGACGGCCCCGGCTACCAGGGGCCCGTTGACCTTCTCTACAAAGTAGTCTTGGTGGAGCGAGTTCTCAAACGAGAGGTAAAACTTGCAGCTGGCGAGTGTCGGGTAATAGTCCTCAAATTTTAACGCATGTCCTGTGAAGGCAACACCAAAGACGTCGATCTTTATGTGTTTGGAGAGTTCTCTGTAGTATTTCTCTCTGGTGGCTGTTCCAGTGGCTGGGTTGTTGTTGCTGACGATCCAACACACCAGTTTGTCTTTTTTGGGCAGAACAAACTCCTCCTGCGTTTCAGACTTTCTGATCGTCACCTCATTCCTCACCACGATGTCGGAGTCTCGTCTGTAGTTCAGAGTCAAGTTGAACAGGTTTTCCAGTCCAGGTTTCCTCGCCGTGTTGGTGGGAGACTCCACGTTGTACCAAATCCACTTCTGGAAATGTGGGCGTGGTTCCTGAGGCAAATTCTCCAAACCCCATGAGATGTCTTTGTGGAAGAAGATGACTCCCTCTGCTTGGCTGTACAGGGATCTGTCGTCGGTCAGGATGCAGCTGTCGATGTTGAAGTGGGATTTACATTTTTTGAAATCCACCTGTACACCAAGAGGCCAGAACCACAGCAGGACTATGGGCTTCTCTGCTTCTACTGTGTTGTCATGAGATCTGTCGTGAAACTGTGAGTACATACACAAAGATGATGGAGGCTCAAAGAACAGAAAGAAGGCGACAACACAGCAGATCACACCCAGAGCAGTGAGCTTCCCCAGCAACGATGTTTTACTGCACGACATCATCTGTGGAAACAATAAAAGTGTCGTGATCATGGTTGTCAGGAAATACACATTTGCTGAGCGAGGTGTGTGTATACACATTACAAATACCAATCATTTTATGAATCATTCAACACTGTTAGACCACCTCATCCCCCAAACTGAAAATAATTCAAATATATATCTTGAGAACAAAGGTACACACATATTGATGATACTGTTACTTCTGCCAGTGCTTCAAATACTACCACTTGTCACCTAACTGCGACCACTACTACATACTGCCAGTCTTACTGCAATGATGCTACAACATCTCCAAGTACTACTGCTGTTGTTACTACTGTAGCCCCTATTGTTGCCTCTACTACTAATTCTCATACTTCCACTCATGCTGCTACTATAACCTACACTCGTATCAGTGACTATACTTCTTTACTCTTATCTGCTGTTGTCTTAGCTGCTGTTACTGCTGCTTCGAGTTTTGCTTCTACTACCTTGTCTACAACTACACTATCACTATTTCTGTAGCGTCTACGACTGCTAGCATTGCCAGTTCTGCTCCTTTCCCCCCTTCAAACTTCTATTGTAGCAAGTCACCTTGCTTGTCTTATATCAGCACTGATGCTACTATCATCTACTCTGTAGATCATATCTTCACATTCAAACCTGATACAGAAACATTTCACGGAATCCTTTAAATCACACAATTAAAAGAAAAATGTATCCTCACCTTGGCTCGGAGAAGCAGGGCTCTCCACCGTTTGTCTGGATGTCCCTGTGATTTGAGCCCAAGTGTGAAGCCTGCACTCTACTTCCTGCTCAACAGGGCAAACCAGTTGTACTTGTAATTTACTCTTTCTTTTTGTAACTATGGGTGACACATTATCTGTTTAACTAGGAGGCAGAAGACACAATGGCTTTAACGTCACATACCCAAGCTCCACTGGTGGGCTCGCACATCAACATGTGATTTCACATGTACTTCATTTCTAAATGTGACCTTTCTTTGTGCATGGGATTAAAACCCCATGGCCAGAAGAGACAAGTGTGTACAACACAAGAGCACATGGTGACACAGGCATTTACAAAGAGCAATGGTTTCTTTAATAGATGAATGGGGTTGTTTTTCTGTTACCGATATTTTCCAGGTGTCCATTGGTTTTAAAACAAAGAATGTTACAAAGGATTTAGTAAATGCTTCATTTCCATGGATTTGATTATAGTCCTATATTTGGACACTTTATACTCTCTGCGGCAGCAGAGAGTATAAAGCTCATCAGCTCCATCGCTAACCTTGCACCTTCATTGTTGAAAGGAAACATTTTGTATTGCAGAAGAATTAAAGTGAATTCTGGACACTTACAGTCTGAATCATCTTTGTCTCATGAAAAGTACCAGCCATACAGGTCATTAATGACACGGTACTCTTTGTTTTTAGAGATGTGGTCACAGGCCAGACAGACGGGTTGAATGAATTCATTCCATATGCTCAAAAGATGAGGAGTGACTTCGTAGTACTTCCTCCACTCAAAGTACCTCATGTACGCCTCATCATCTTTGTCCATGCGGAGCAGATGCTCAGCCAGGCCTTTAGCATCAGGGAAGTCGTTTACATGGACGAAGGAATCGGAGGGAATGAACTGCTCGTAGTTTTCTCTGGGTGGACCCAAAACCACGGGGACGGCCCCGGCTACCAGGGGCCCGTTGACCTTCTCTACAAAGTAGTCTTGGTGGAGCGAGTTCTCAAACGAGAGGTAAAACTTGCAACTGGCGAGTGTCGGGTAATAGTCCTCAAAGCTTAACACATGTCCTGTGAAGGCAACACCAAAGACGTCGATCTTTATGTGTTTGGAGAGTTCTCTGTAGTATTTCTCTCTGGTGGCTGTTCCAGTGCCTGGGTTGTTGTTGCTGACGATCCAACACACCAGTTTGTCTTTTTTGGGCAGAACAAACTCCTCCTGCATTTCAGACTTTCTGATCGTCATCTCATTCCTCACCACGATGTCGGAGTCTCGTCTGTAGTTCAGAGTCAAGTTGAACAGGTTTTCCAGTCCAGGTTTCCTCGCCGTGTTGGTGGGAGACTCCACGTTGTACCAAATCCACTTCTGGAAATGTGGGCGTGGCTCCTGAGGCAAATTCTCCAAACCCCATGAGATGTCTTTGTGGAAGAAGATGACTCCCTCTGCTTGGCTGTACAGGGATCTGTTGTCGGTCAGGATGCAGCTGTCGATGTTGAAGTGGGATTTACATTTTTTGAAATCCACCTGTACTCCAAGAGGCCAGAACCACAGCAGGACTATGGGCTTCTCTGGTGGCTCTTCAGCTTTTTCAAAGACCACTGTTGAAGGACATAAAGACGGTGGAGGCTCCAAATATATAAAGAATGAGATAACGTAGCACACGAGGCCAAAAATGGTCAGGGTTGCCAGACATGAGGTTACTCTGAAATCTCCCGTCATCTGAAAAAATATTAAAATGATTTAATTAATTCCAGAATAGAAACACTATAATGAGCTTTATACAACAGCACCTGTCTTGTAAAGGTGTGGACCATCATATTTTTTGCAGTGCCAGATTTCATAAAAAAATTATTCACGTGTTTCGAGGGACAAAAAATGGCCCCTTCCGAAAAACTGCTCTAAAAATGTCATCTATTAATCTTTTTCTCTACATTAAACAACTCAGTCTTCTAGAACTACTTCAGCCTGAAATATAGATAACAAACATTATGCAAGTTTGATACCCCCCCCCGACTCAACACAGTTAAGCTTTCTCATGCGGCCCACCCCTGAACTAATGTGTCGATTTTCACGTAACATAGCCATTAGAAGCTAATTTCAGAAATGGACAGGAACATTCTAAAATGTCCTAAAAATGAATAACATATGGAAAATTCAAGCTTTATTCATTCAAGTGCTGAGGAGAGACGGGCGTGAGGCAGCTGTCCGGGTCCATGGCTGTGCACGGGTGGCCACAGTCCTGTGAGACAGGTGACAGGAAGCAGTCAGGAACATAGACGCGATTTCAATGGAGATTCAGTGACACACAGTGGCGGCAGAGGAGTGTAGTACGAAGCAAGCGGAGTAGCATCTTTCTTCATGTTTACATAAACACATGAGTCCGCTGCATCGTGTGACTTGAGGCTTTAGTATACCTTTACTAAGCCGTTAAAGGTACAGTGTGTGGAATTGAGCGACGGGAAGTGTTGGGTGGCATGCTGCAACTGAGCACCTGTCGCCTTCCATGCATGAAGGAGAACATATGGGAGCCTTCACTAAATGTAATAAGTTGGGTTATTCTGAGTTCAAACCTGATGTTCCAACATGGTCACCTCTAATAATGACCTTCCTCTGCATAAAGTTAAGCTCATTATTATTCGTTCATAAGAACAAAGGTATGCCTCTCCTTTCATTTATAATAACTAGGCAGACTGAACCTTTTTATTTCGCTTTGTAATACACCCCTCAGGTGCAACACAAGCACAGATGTACGCACATGGACATTTGTGTTAAGGTGGATGATGTAACATGATGGTAGTTTTTGGAGGCTGCGGTTAGAGACACTGTTTACTAAACACTAGTGACATCAAGCAAAAACAGAGCAAGACAAGACGGAGCTGTGAACATGCGGAAAGACGAGTTCTTTTGTCAGGTCGTGGGCGTAAACATGAGACGATGGAGAGACAGAGAGCCATGATGGGACAGGAAGTACCTGGAATAAGAAAGTCAGGTGGCGATCCTTAAAGAATCAGGGGGGAGGAGACAGGAGAGGAGGTGGGAGGGGGGGGGGGTCAGAGGTTAAATAGGAACCAGCAAAGAGGAGGTAACATCATCGTGGCTGGAACCAACTCTTCAGTACAGAAGTCGAAGTGTTGATACATTTGGAATTTCATGAGAAAAAATTAAAGTATTCAGGTCATCTTTTAATTTATATCAACATCTACATGTAATCTGAACTTTACTACGACATCGATGGAATGGCCCTAGTCAGTCATTCACGGTTACTCAGTGAATGTGTGTGTGCGTGTGTGTGTGTGTGTGTGTGTTTACCTTCCAGAAGAGGATGCAGCAGTGTTTGCAGTAGTGCAGCGTGTCGCCGTACTGCTCCCTCACAGGATAATGTTTCTGTAGCGTGAAGTACATCAGTTTCCAGTCCACGTTGTCACTCTGGGTCAGGACCAATTCCTTGTGGTACTACTCTCACACACACACACACACACACACATATTATATTACATATAATCGCATTTTATTAGTGTTGAGCTGAAAACTGTGTGTGTCTGTGTTTGTATGTGTGTGTGCGTGAGAGAGCGAGTCATTGAAAGTGTAGCAAGGCTGCCCTCTAGTGACCAACAGGAGAGCTACATAATTCAATGGGGCTGCTACCACCTCTATTCTTACCTGCGGTTAAATTCAAACATAAAACTATGAGAGTAGAGAGTGTCTGGTGTAGTGACATCTAGTGGTGAAGTTGGATGTTGCAGCTGAACGCACCTCACCTCACCCTCACCAATGACAGCCTTCAGTTACATCATCAAAAGTCAAAAGACACTTTAGCCTTGTCCACTCTGAATGGCGATAAAGGCACAGTGGAGCAACATGGCCGCCTTCGTGGACGTAAACAATGAGCACAACAAACTCCGACGTGATGCAGTGAGAACCGTAAAGCTCGGCTATCGTCTCACCTCTTTGTCCGAGAAGTGGAAATGGCACAGCCTCTTCCACAGTACCCGGTTCTCACTGAGCATGTGCAGGGCAGCCGTGGTCTGTCCCAGGTTGATGATGTCACAGGCGTCGGACAAGTTGTTGAAGATCTTGGTCTGCATGTACACGGGCAGGTCGTTGAATGACGCGCCACTGCACATTTGCTGTGGGAGGAGGACGACGGTGAGAACCGGGATGGAGAGTGGACGTAAACAGGAGACTAGACGCAGTGGAGGGAAGTGGAACAACGTGGCTCCTCCTACCTTGGGGATCTGCAGGTTGTTGAGCTGCTGCTGCCACTTTTCAATGATCTCCAGTCGGCACAGCCAGATGTTGACGTTACCCACAAGGATGCACCTGCCCACGTGAATGGTGAGATCCTGCAGAGTGGTGCTGAGGTCATGCAGCAGGTCTTTGACCAGGCGAGGGTTGTAGTGGTCGTCCAGGACTAGAGGTCACGTTGGAGAGAGAAAGGCAGGGACGGAGATTACAAATGGCAGCCAGAGATACTCTGATGCTACTTTCAGTCAGGAGTGCCTCTGTCTTCCTCTGCATCATCATTAAGAACCGGAGTCTTTCTCTGTAGGGAGCTTTAAGTGTCACGGACTAATGTTTGTTTATGTGTACATCTGCATGTGTATGCACAAGGGGTGGGAACTGCAAAATGTCCTCCAAATGATTTGAGACACATGGCCCATGATAATCATAATAATAATAATAATAATAATACGCAGCAATTCTTGATATATATTCCAACATATTGCTTTAGTTGTCGTACAGAGGAGCAGCTCCGACAACAGTGAGACTCTGACTCGGTAAATTCATGGCAGCACAGAAGCTCGTCTTACCCTTTCGTACAATCTTCTCCAGTATGTTGAAATAGTTCTTTGTGGCGGCTCCGCTCAGTGAAGGCAGCTGGGACCTGGCTATGAGCTGGAAAAGCTGAGGGTGAGAGACAGGGAGCGCAGTGAGAGGAAGAGTCGGTGGGAGCAACCAAACTGATCGTCAGGAGTCACGACTCGGCGCGTTATCGCTCACTTTTGTGACATAGTTGAATCTCCGCAGGTCCTGGATGGCACTGGAAAAGTCTAAGCGGTTGATGGCTTCGCCGAGCGTGCTGTACTCACGTCTCTGCGCGCGCGCGCACACACACACACACACACACACACACACACACACACACACACACATCTTAGTTAAGAAGTTGGATTGGATAAAATTACTGCAGCAAACGGATGAAACTCGTTCTCCAGTTCTCACCTCTTTGGAGTTCCCTCTCAGCACATAGATCCATTTATCTCTGTAAACAACTGCAAGACACAGCCAACATTATTTCTTAAAGAGTTCAGTATGACGTATGTGAGTCACATTACAGATATTCAAACAGGAAGTAGCTGTGGGTCACAGTTCAACATGCCTTGTGTTAAAGGCCTGAGAGTATTATGAAATCGCAAATTGGAGTAAAATTAAAAGTCGGCAGTGGTATAAAAACACGAGTTCAGATCATTACTGTCACAGGGTGTATTTACTTCATTACATGACATCACCTATTCCCTTAATCTGTCGTTGCCGGACACGCGGATCGTCTATAACATGCAGACCCAGGGGAAGAGGCACCTGCGTGATCTAATACCACACGATCCATTCACAGCAAAATACAGACTAACGTTGTTGTTTAGTTCAAAGCTGGAACCCAAACAGCCACCTGAGGGGAGGGGTGGTCTCTCTTTAAGCCTGTAATGATATAATTAGTGATTTAATATGTGTCGTAACCTTGGATGAGCATCAATGGCATAAATGCAGTGCAGCTGCGAGGTTGAGTGGGACACATGGAGCATGTTTTTCAGAAAGCCATTGATCTCAACAGCCTGATCTCAACATCATCATATTTTGCAAAGCCCCGGACCCCCTGGTGGGCAACTTGCTCTCAGAGTCTACCTGTCCTCCAGTCACAGACCAGCCTCCATTCTAGATAATTGTAGATGGTTGCTGTCTGTTTTTTTTTCTTCTGTTGAGCAAACTGACATTAAAACATAAAATCCTTCAATATGTGCAAAGGACACAGGGTGACCTAACTCTGGGAGGGGGGGCGGAGCTGGGGGGGGTGGACACATCTATGTGTTTATCTTTTGATCAAGTCTGGCACGTTGGACTAGTTTGAAGCGGAGCGGAGCCTCAGGTGCTGGATGTCACATCCCCCACAGACAAGGCTCCACGGGGCTTTGAGACACCTGGAGAGACGCCCTTAATAACCTCTGCTGTCTCTGACAGATGAGTGGGGGGCGGCTGGTTTGAGCATATGATCAAATGGTGCTTTTAAAGGAGGAGGGGTGTGTGCTGAGGAGTCAGTAAAACTACGAAAACAACATGATATTCTCCATTACAAGGAACGGTTGTACATTACAAATGTCCGTTAAGTAGAAGTTATATCGGTAAATCGTAGTGTTTATATATTACTGAAGCTGCACATCTAATGCATATGTTCTTGGAGGGGAAATGGATCAGTTGACCCTCTGATGTGAGGAGGAGGCATTTTCTGTGATCTGAGCAAAAAGCGGGTTCACGGCTCCAGCTCCAGTGTCTAAACTCGCACTTGATTAAATCAAGCAAATTAAAGGTCCAGTGCGCAACATTCAGCTGGAATCATAATTTCTACGGACCAAGAGCGAAAGAGGTTGCCATGTGGGACCTGGATCTCAAATACAAAATGTGCCTTCACGCAACAGTGCAGTTGTGACTTTGGACGATACAGTGCATGTGCAGGCTGCTGAAACTCACACTGTGATTTGGTGGTGTTGTTGAACATGTCCTTTCTCCTCTTGGTTGTGTTGGCGAGCTCACACACGTCATCAACAAACAGACTGTCGCTGCAGAGCCTGTTTGGAAAGAGGAGGGGAGGATTTATTAAACAGCAGTTTGATCAAAGTAACCAAAAACGCAATCACACGGAGGGGCTGTAAGGAATCTTGTGATCCGCTATCGCAGAGTAACAGGGAGGCGATGGCTCACAGGCAGGTGATGTGATGCAGCTGTGGATCTTACTGAGGTCCACAGGTTTGCATTATGTGATGGCGCAGTTAGAAAGGCAGCCTGAAGGTGTTCAACTGCAGCGAAGCAGAGTAATAAATCAGATTTGTGTATAATCTCTGGCAGCCATTCTTGGGTCTGCCACTTGAGCTCTTGGTAAAGAGAGATAGGCATATTAGCAGAAAACGTGAACTTGACATTTGACAACATGCTGACATTTGAAATGGCTCCACTCCAACTCCACCGGGGATTAACCGTGCAATCTGCACGTGGACTTTATCATCTGCTGTGGTGCATTGTGGGTCACAGGAAGACTAATCCAATACTGTGTGTGTGTGTGCATGAAGTGTGAGTCCCCTTTGTTGTCGTTTCACTTCTGGCTACAATAGATTGCCACAGGAATGAGTCCTGAAATGTTACAGGCCTGCAATGAGGTCTGTGGTCACAACAAGCCTGGCTTAAGTCCCGCCCCCCTGCCTGATAATGAATTGGATTGCCCACTGCCAACAAGACCCCTCCAATGGGATCCCAGGATTTGGATGAATGACACAGCATGAGCATGTGTCCCACATTTACACTTTGAGGAACTTTGAGTTTTATAGTCTAGGTTTGTAAATACAGCTGTTTAACGATTATAAATATTTAGAGGAATAATGATTTATTCATTGGGATTCTAATCCGTCTTGAACAAAGTATAAATCATGAATGATCTTTTTAAGCAGTTTAAGTGCTCTCTCTATCTTTTTTAAACACATTATGAAACTTTGAGAAAACAGTTGTGAAAGATGTCTATTTCTTTATCCACTTTTTAAATCATTTACCTAATCTCAGATCTTGTCTTTGATCTTTGACATAAGCTTCACATCTCTTTGATCTTGGCGTTTGACTTTCTATTTTGTTCCTTTGATCTTGGATCTTCTCTATTATCGCCTATGAAAAGTTCCAGTGTTTTTCTTTAATCCTGCCTTATTACAGTTATTAAAGAAGGCACTTGAATGACAGCCCAATGGAAATAGAAAGTGGTGATCCTTGTGACTCGGAGCAGATCCTTGTGCCTTGGAAAGATGATGCCGGGGAGTCACTGAATGGAGATGACATGCAGCTTACTAACGTCTGGAGACCCTCATTAGTGAGCTGCAGTGTTTCTGAGCCAAAGGAGAACAATCTGGAGGACATCAAGACCAAGGAGGTGTTCAAACAGTTCGGCAGAATCCTCAACAAACTGACCCCGGAGAACTTTGACCCGCTGATGAAATGGGTGACTGAACTGGACATTGACACTGAGGAGAGGCTGAAAGGCGTCACGGAGCTCACCTTCGAAAAAGCCATCTCTGAAGCAAAGTTTTCGGAATATGCCAAAATGTGCCACGGTCTGATGAGTGTAAGGAGTACTCAATATATTTTCAGAGGCTGGTAGTCTGATTTAAAACATGACTTTTATCCTGCTCCTTCCAGCTCAAAGTCCAAAACCCCGATGGTCTTGAGGTGGACTTTCGAAGGCTGCTGCTTCGACGATGCCAGCTGGAATTTCAAAAAAACAAAGACAGCGATGATGTCCTCAAGAAAAAACAAGAGGAGCTGGAAGCTGCTTCACGGGTACAGTGACGTCTTCTGAATGTACAAATTAGACTGTGATGTTTCTTCTAAGTTTTTGAGCTGCAAACTAACCCTCATTCCGCAGGAGATGAAGCAGCAGCTGATTGAAGAACTGGAGGTGGCCAAGTACAAGGCCAAGAGGCACTCCCTGGGCAACATGAAGTTTATTGGTGAGCTGTTCAAGCTGAAAATGATGGCACCTGCCATAATGCACGACTGCATAGTCAAGCTGCTCCAAAAGAGAGACGACGAGTCCCTGGAGTCCCTCAGTACACTACTGTCCACCATGGGCCAAGTCCTGGACGTTGAGTCACAAAAGGTACCACACTCACTGTTTTATAATGTGTGATAAAGAGGACACAGTATTCGTAAGTCGTTCTAATTTGTGCTTCTCTCCAGCCTCGTATGGACAGGTATTTCAGTTACATTGAGGAGATTGTGAGGAAGAGACAGAGTAGTTTTAGGACATGCTTCTTGTTGGAGGGAGTGCTGAATCTCCGGCTGGTGAGTCACAGACACGACACAGACCTCACTTTTTTGGAGAAACACATAAATTTGAATAATCTGTTGTAAGTAGAAGGCTCATCTTGTCAGAGGTGGAACTGTAAGTAAGATATTTTTGTTGTAATTCATCTGTGGCCCAGGATTTTCCATCACTCTCTCTATCACCCCATCACAGAACCAGTGGGTCCCCCGACAGAAGGTAGAGGTCCCCAAGACCATCGACCAGGTCCATAAAGAAGCTGAGCTGGAGCAGCCAAATATAATGATGGAGGAAAGTGGAAGTCAAGGATACTGGATAAACAGAGAAGGTAATGGGGACACTCACCCAGGCCACGGCTGGACAAACTACCCAAGTTGTTTTAAAAGGGACAGGGAGGTAAGAGAGGAGCACTTATCAAATGTTTCCCAAAAAAAAATACCATTGTTGTTTCGGTACTTAAAATGAGCCTGTCTTATATTTCAGATTCTCCTTCTTGACCTCAACAATCAGTTGATGGCCTCAAATGCAAAAGAAAACCACTGGTATGAGCAACAAGACAAGCGGCTGTATGACTGGCGGCTAAATCAACACGACGACCAAGGGGATAACCGATGGGATTCCAATAACAATGACCAGTGGAATGGTTCAGGAAATAAACAACGGGGTTACCGGCGGTGCGACCAACGGGGGGGCCGAGAGCATGACGGGTGGCAGAGCCAACGAGATGACTGCCAGCAGGTCTCCAAAGGCAGCTTCAGTCTGGAGGAAGAGGAGCAGAACCGTGAGCGAGAACAAGGCTGGACTGCCGATTGTCCGCAGGCAGGTTGTCTCAACGAGCTGAGCTCTGCAGAGTTGAAGAAAGAGCTGGACATTCTGATCAAGGACAAGGCCACCAACCAGATCATCTCTGACTGGATTGAGGTTTGCACCTATAGTTCAAACTCGAACCCATTCTCTGCTTAAATGCTTCCTCTTTTGTATGACGACTGAATCTGGTGAGAACACATCTCCTTCTCTCTGTGTAGAAGAACCTCAGTAAACAGCAGATCTCCTCCAACATGTTGGTCAGAGCTCTGGTGACCTGTATCTGCTACTCAGCACTAATCTGTAAGTCCATTTCTACTCGTCACATTTCTTATTAAACAGTATGAACGGCACATTGTGTCGAGTTAAGACGAGATCTGATGACGTGACGATCAGAAGTAACTTTGATCCTGCAGCCGAGAAGCACCACAAGTTGGACTATAAAAAGATCAGCTATCGAGCCAAGCTGATGCACAGATACATGCAGGATAAGGAGAAGCAGCTGCAGGCTCTCTATGCTCTGCAGGCCCTGATGGTGCAGCTGCATCATCCAAACCGTGAGTATTTCTTTAAAGGCCGTTTCTGTGCTTTAGTTTCCTGCAGAAATGACAAACATGTTCCTAACTTCAAAACGGAATCATAGACATAAGACATCTCGCTTCTTTCCGCCCATCAGAGCTACTGCGGACAATCTTTCATTCCGTTTATGACGAGGACTTGATCTCATCTGAGACATTCTACGAATGGGAGTCCAGCAAAGACCCCAATGAGCAACGGGGCAAGGACGAGACCCTCAAGTCAGTCTCGAACTTTTTTACTTTGCTCCACAAACCCTCCTCCAACAGCACCTATACCCCTAATGGGAAATAAATGTGTTTTCCAAATGCCGATGGAGTTTCCATGACCTTTGTCCTTTGACCACTGAATCAATATTCAGTTCAGCATAATGAATGACGACATGGCTTTTGCTCGTCCGATGGCGAAGTCGACCGACAGGTGAACGAGCTCTCCGGTAATCCCTGATCTCTATCCATTTATCCAGTCACACACACACACACAGACACACGGAGGCACAGTAATCAGCCACAGTTCATTAAAGGTGAGGAATGACATGGCCAGGCTCTGTTACACAGTTTGCATGAGGAGCATCATCCTGGACGCAGCCAATAAAAGACCAGGCGCAGGCGCATTTTAACCATATCCTGAAATACACCTACAAGCTTATGGAGGACCGAAACAAGTGACAAAACATACAGTATAGTATGCATCCACAGAAACTATAAATGCTTTATCAAGTTGTTAATGTCACACACACACACACACACACACACACACACACACACACACCGGCCACTTCCTGTCTACCTACCAAGTGGTGCTAAGAATAGAATAGAATGTTTGCAGATAAAAGGTGACGGAGGATTGTTGGCATCCACAGTCCTGTTACTGTCCACACTGTCCCTGTGAAACCAATAATGCTCCCCTTTCTTTATGGGCCACGTGTGTCGGTGCGCCAGACGTACGTACCTCTGCTGCATGAGGTCAATGGTCTGGATTTGGAGAGCAGCCAATGAGAGGTGGTTGATGTCACTGGACAACATTGTGTGTGGCTGTGACCTTTTGTCTCTTTAATAAAAAGGCTGCTTACACACTGACGTCACAATCCGAGTTACTGTTAGTTGGTTGATTTAGAGAACTGGC
>JAFBJT010108897.1:105456-127185 GCA_016785325.1 Chascanopsetta lugubris
TGTATTTCAATATGTTGCAACACTAGGTTTGAATTATGATTAAAGTATTCCTTAAAACATTGTGTTATGGACATCTGGGATTGTCTCAAATGTAACTGTGCGACCCCAGACATGAGTCAAACTGCTTTAATTCTAGTAACAAGTGGCACCATCTGTTAAGTCTCAACATCAAATGCAAAAAGACAAAAAGCTCCCACACATCACCAAACAAAATATGCACCACAGTCTGTGCAGACATCTTCAGATGAGTGTGTGTGTGTGTGTGTGTGAGTATTCTTCTTCTATCACTGACTCGTCTTATTGAACAATGGCCTGGAGGCACCAGAGTAATTACTCAGTCCCTCACAGCACCTTTTGGACTTTGGGCCAGAGTCGATGTGCTGCTCCAAATGTCACACACCTTAGCTGGCAATTAAGCAGCACTCTGTCTCATTCTGCGTTTTAATGGGCTTCCTCCACTGAAAATAAATAGAGGGAGGTGCCCTCTTATCACTTTACTCAAAGAGTATTGTGGTTTTATAGAGCATAATATGAGACTATTCACAAGGTATTTAGCTCAATTAGTGTAGCAGGATGAAATTGATCGGTAAGCCGACGCGTAGAGCCAATTATATATTTTATGACTGGCGCTTGGATGCTGTAAAACTTGGACTTTCTACAAGAATCTTTAATTGGTACAGATCTCTGCAGACTTTGGGCTGGAGGTGAGGTCGCTGTGTCTTACAGCGCAGGGCCGAAACAACCACGCACACACACATTAACACCCACTGGAAGTTCGGACTCTCCAATTAAGTCGACCCCAATCTGCTTGTGGGAGGAGCCACGGTGAGAACATGCAAGACCCCAGCCAGCACACTGCACATGGTTTGTTGCTGTGAGGTAAAAGTGCTCATCTTTGCGCAAGAAGTAGCTGTAAAATGTTATTTCCTCATACAATTATGTTTAAATGTCAAAGACTTGATCAAACTTTTAGTAAGTGTGGCAGAGCAGATGCAGACCTTTTACGTAAACTTTGAAAATGCAAACAATAGCATAGAGGACAACACTGTGGAAGACTCTACTAAAGTGACAGGGTTCAATGTGGAACATCATTAATCGGACTGTAAAATAACGTTTTTATTGTTGTACTAAGGCTTAAACATGGATTCCTCTGCTTTCATTACTCTTGAGTGAGTGGATCCTCCTCTTTGGAGGTTGCCATGTTGCACCACCATACTCTACAGTAGCCCTGAAAGGACAAACTAAACGCTGGCTGCAAAAAGGACCTTTTGAGTTGTAATAACATCATTTAAAGGTGCAGTGTGTAAGATTTGGTGACATCTAGAGGTGAAGTTGCATGTTGCATCCATCACCTCACCCTCACCCTTCTGAGCATGCAGGAGAACCTAAGGTGGTCCTCAGTTGTCAATGAAACTCAAAAGATGTTTGGTATGTCCACTCTGAGCTACTGTAAAAACATGGCGGTCACAAAAGAGAGGAGCCGCTCCTGATGTAAATATATACTAAAAAGCTCATATAAGGACAATGTAAAAAAAATGAACACATCTAGGTGATCATACAATCATACAAATGTTAGTGTGCTTTTGTTGTGTAACCATTTTCCTACCAATGGAAGTGACAAGACATCTTACACACTCTGTCTTGATGACAGGTATTAAAGTTGCAGTTACACACGGATGGGGTAGGTGGCCCTTCTCAGACACATCATTCATACAAAACCAGTGGGAAGAAAAGTAGAGCTGGATGTAATCGTGAATCAAAAAGACAATGGAGAAGATGAGAGACGCAGCATCTCCTTTGTTCTATAACTGTATAAATACCCGTAAAAACATGGGTCTAAATCACTGTGTTATCCATGTCCTTCACAAGTCTATGTTGCATGATTACATCATTAGGCCAATCTGCAATCCCTCCGTTGCATCACATGCGTTGCAGCAGCGTAAACACGACTATGATTAAATGAAAACACAGGGGTCAGAGAGCAGCCACACTTCAGTCACAGCAAAGTTTAACACCACTCTCCTGTCAATGCTCATTTACCCAGACTCACATCCGCTGTTCTATACGGAGGCTGCTCACCCCGGTGTCACCCTCCAGTGTGTAAAGTCCAATTAATAGTGCTGTGTATGCATGTGTGTCACAAAGGCAGCCCCATTTCCCCCCTCCTCCCCCCACCCCCCCTCCTCTTCACGGGCATGCCTGCAACGGGTGCTCAGTGTTTATGTCACCTCTTAATTGCATTCCCCCCCCATGGTGGAGGTATGGCTTTGTGCGGACGCCCCGAGGAAGAGAAAGAAGGTCAGGCTGCCAATTTGTCGCTGGCAAGTTAAGAGCAGCGGCAGCACTTAGTTTCGCTCCAGAAGAGAATGGAGAGCTGCTGCTCATCTACGGAAACCGGGACAAACAAAAGAGATAAGTGTAGGGGAAAGGAAGACAAATCTCCCTCCTCTCCCAGGTGCGGCGAGGCTCTGGGGGGGGGGGGGGGACACCATTCAGGCTTACAGAGAAACACCCCTGCTGCACATCTACCTGTGAATGAACGGGGACAAGACAGAGGGGAAGGATTTGCAGGAGGACAACTTAATGTCTGGTGCCGCCGAGGATATGTAAAGCAAATACACCAGAACACCTTTAATAACAATTTACATAAAGTGTTGGCACAGGGGAACGGGCGTGTCTCCACAAATAGGAGGACAATTAAGCAGAAATATTGAACCGCTACCTATAAAACCAGTGGAGTGTCACCGCTTCGGCCTCGAGACGCCGAAACTAAAAATAAATAAGAATGAAGCAGATGTGCCGTATGACAGTTGGTGCTACATCACATGCTCTTATACTCTGTGACCCTGGCAGAGTGAACATGACTGAGGAAGAACCTAGAACAACCACTGACTTTCAAAGTCACTTACAGAACAAACAGGGGGGCTGAAGTAAATCATAACAACGTCCAACTGCCCCTATGATAAAACGTCATGTAGTCTAGAGGCGTTTTCATCTGCCGCCGGTGATTAATGGATTTCACTGATCTGCTCCCATTCAAGACTGCGAGGCCCTGTAACCTTAAATAGATTTTTCTTTGCAGAGGAAATAAATCCCCCTCCCCACCCCCCCCCCCCCCCCCAAATAAAAGATAAAAAAACTCAAAGTCAGAGGAAGGTTTTAAATAAGGAATAAAGAATATGAACCCAGGGCGCTGGCCTTCATTGTTAGGGGGAGAGAAAGTGTTACAGTCATAAAAGAAATGAAATACAGTGCTTACACTGACTAAATAACAAATGTCCTTTCAACAAAGTGAAGAGATGTGTGCCCCAGTTGCTACTGTGCCTTCTCCCACTCCAACAGATACGATTAGACAAAGAGCCAGTGAACCCTGGACTTTTAGTTTCTTTCCACTTCAGAATAATTTCCATTAAACCATCTCATTGTGGCAGGAGGGAGGAGAGCAGCGAGAGAGAGAGAGAGAGAGAGAGAGAGAGAGAGAGAGAGAGAGAGAGAGAGAGAGAGAGAGAGAGAGAGAGAGAGAGAGAGAGGGATAAGGGGCAAAGGTAGTTAAGAGGCAGCCAGTTTTGGGGCTGCATGCACACAGAAGAAAGGATAAGATTAGAGCCAACAGTGTAGACTCTATCTTTCACCACTGCACTCTGTTTGAGCCCCGCCAGAAGTAGAACTTTAAAAAAAAAAATTAAATAAAATAAAAGAGGAAAAAGAAAGAGAATAATTTCCTTGCGACAAAAAATCAGCTCCAGAGAAACTACATTTTGTAACATGAAAAGAAGAAAGGCATCTCGCGCTCTGACCAGGCCTCTCCAGCAGGGGTGACTTTCACAATAAAGGACTGAGGCTATTTGAAAAAGAAAAAGGCAGCATAATCTCCATAGATCCCCCTGTTCGCATTCCACTGTGTCTGGGTCAAACTGTCACTCTGTCTCCTGCTGCTCACAATACAGAGTGTCACCGCAGTGAGTCAGGGCGACATGGCAGCTCTGGTCAGGAGTTCATCATGGGTCAACAACCGGGGCCCATGCACCCGAGGGGACGGTGCGTATTGTTTATGCATGGGGGGAAGGTGTGTGCGGGGAGTCCGCCATGGAGATGTGGACTTATTAAATGGGAATAATACACACGGTGGGGGTAATGGAATAATGGCTCCACTGCATTAAGGTGGGTTGTAGCATTTCATCTCTTGGTGCAAGTACAGTGATACATCATGTTCAAAGTACAGGTGAAGGATGGGGGAGGTGAAGGGTGAGGAAGTCAGGTCACCCATCGAAAACACACCCATCACTCCCGTGGTAACCCATCTGACCTGGATGATGAGTGCCCTACAGCACACACACACACGCGCACACACACACACACACACACACACACACACACACACACACACACACACACACACACACACACACACACACACACACACACACACACACACACGGCACAGTTGCAATCTGCAGCTGTCCCTGCCCTTCAGTCATAAACAGACATCCGGACAAACCAAAATGAGTGTTCTCTGACACCCCGGCTCAGTTGCAGAGCTACATGTATTACAGCCCCCAGACAAACCTCAAACAGACTCGAGACTCAATCCAACTGCTGCACCACCACTATCTCCGAGCAGCAGATGTGAATGCGGCAATTACAAACAGCACCACCTCAAAACCCCCACACGTCTGCCCGTGACCCAAACCGCTCTGGTGACCCAGTGCGGGAAGGGATACAGCCGTTACTCTGAATCACCCTAAACACTCCGCTTTTCAACTGGGCCGAAAATTGGAGAAGCCTTTGAACATTATGCCGCATGCTGAAAGGGAGGGAGCCTCAGTGCCGGCCCCGGGGGACCCTGAGGCTTGGCCTCTCTCGCTCTCATGTTTTTCAAAACACAACCATTGACATAAATGAAAAGGAAAATGCGTTTGAGGAGAGAAGAAAGAAGATGCTGAGAGGAAAAGGACATGGCAGTAAAAGGGCAAGAGATTTCACTGAGCCAAAAGACCTAAATAAGACATTTGGGGTAATTTCTCCACAGATAATAACAGTTAATAACACAAAATGAATAAAGGTCTCTTCCCTAATCTCAAGTCTCTTTGGGGTTCCCGCTTCCCAGGCAGCACTTCTTCACTTCTCTATTGGGATTGAATCCCTTTCAGAAGTGCTCATTTTGATGATGCAGACTCTTCTTGGTCTCTGAGGAGCAATTACAGCTGCCCTGTCAAATACCACAATGCTCCAAAGGACCAGTTCACGGCTTGAGGGGCCCGCTCATACCTCTTGAAAGCCCATTTTCAACCTCTGTGAAAGTTGGCGCACATCAGCCCTTGAACTCTAATGAACACGGACCAAGACCAGCCCAGGACAATAATGAAAATAGCATCCCGGTCAACAGTAGGATCCACCTCCATACCTCAACCTATCAACCCCCAACATAACCTCAGACCCCCAAAACCCCTGCAGGCAGACCTTTCAAAGACAACCTCTATCCATTTCCAACTCCCCTGGTGAACAAAGCCTTATTAGGGCAGGGAATCCAATTCTCTTTGCAGAGCCTTGAAGACCTTGAAGTCCCCAGAAGCCCACCCACAACTGTGGAAGAGGGTTGCCATCATTGATGACTCTATTCAATCTGCTCCATGGCCAAGGGGGTGAGAGGGGGCGGCGGGCCGGAAGGGGGGGTATCTCCTCATCAATGGCGCTGCGTGTGGCTGCGGTGGGTGTGAACCACCGGCCGGCCCTCAACCATAATTAGTCGGCCCTCGGAGACCAGGGGGGGCACGTGGGCAATGGGTCCAAACTCAGCCCACCTCACACCGAAGCTCCCTGAAGGAGGTGAAAAGAGACAAATGTAAAGCAGCACAACCTCCATGCTAATGACTGTGGGCTGAAGTTAGCAGGGCTGCGGGACCCGAACCCTCAGCCAATTAAAATGCACCCACATAGCGTGGGGAGGGGCTGCGATGAAGTGCCAGTTGCATGAATATCACATCACCATCGCTTGTCTGCTGCATGCCATTAGGTGCTGTAGGCACGTGAGCCATCACCTGTCTACCTCGGGATTTCTCTGAGCATGTTGCCGTCGTAGCATCTTCCCACAGTTCATGTCGTCATTATGATTTTTGCATTGTTAGCGGTGATGGGGCTCATTATCACAGCTGTGGGTGGACGAGGTTGGATAATGTAAATGTCAGTGCTATGAGGGGGCGGCTCTGAGGCCTCATCCCAACGGCTTTGAAAGTGGCGGCATTGATCAAAGGCGCGCAGAGAGATGAGGCTCACATACATGAAGGTTGGATTACTTCATACAATGAGAGCAGAGACATTTATACCACTGTCATCTGCATTAATGAGCTTTTCCTCATTCCAGTAACTTCTCAGCTTTCTGATGCGCAACAATGGCTTGACGTTACCTGATGTGTGTTGATACGCGTCTGATTTTCAAATCAGATTGGTGTCACATCTCTATGCACTGACGCCCAGATTGGATATCAGTCAGATATGTGGCCGTGTGACATGAGTGAGGATTGTTTTTTGGGTGTCGGGAGGTTTTCTGCCTCCAAACATGGACAGGAGTGTTGTCATCATCAACGTGCAGCAGCAGTTCTACCCAGTGCCCAAACCACAAACAACAGCTCATATTCTTCATTCTTGATCTTTTAAAAAGGCACAGTGTGTACGATTCGGTGACATCTATTGGTGAATTTGCATGTTGTATCCATCACATCCCCTTTTCCCAGGACGGCATACATTGAGGTGATTATACAATCGTAAAATTGTCTGTATATATTGTTTTGAAATTCTATTTCTACGGATAGAAGAGACAAACATTGACAGACATCTTACAAACTGCACCTTTAACACATTCCCAGACAACTGATTCCATCACCAACTGCAACAGCTTCAGTGTATGAGCTGCACAGAGTCGACGGGGCGGGTAAAAGCTCTATGGGTCTCTGGAAGGTCCTGTGGCTCATTGATGGACCGTCCCACCAGCTGAACTACACCTCTGTGGACATGAGCCCTCTCTACCCATCATGTGTCCTCCTCCAATAAAAACTCTTTGAATATAATACTTTTGATAGAATCTTAACATGTTTGGAATAACTAAATTAAAATAAATAATTAAATAAATAAATATGGCTGAATATAATAAAGAGCTCTGGCTCATGCTGGCTGACAATTACTCCATGTACATGTATATTATACACTGCAACTCCACAGCCATTGTCCATGTATTCGAATGTCTACAATATCACATCGTTTACAGCCTGTAATAACCACCGACCAAAAAAGAGGTATATCTTTACAGGCTTCTCTTTTTAAATCTTAACAAATCAATAAAAGGCAACGGTCAGTGTCTCGCAGGAAGCCGAAGTCTGTCTTACCGTCGCCCTAATGGAGTTTTAATAACATACCTGTCCTTTAACGCTTCGGCACAGCAACATGGAACAGCCACACTGCAGCAGAGCCTCCTCCCACCATGATGGAGAACCCATGTGTCTGCTTTCTGTTTTCTGGGATTATCTCGGAGAATAAGAAAGAGCGGGACTAGATTTATAAGTGTGTGTGTGTGTGTGTGTGTGTGTGTGTGTGTGCTGAGTAAATGTAGCCTCTGCGCGGTGTGTTTCAATCAGATTGAGCGGGTGCAAGCGCAGCACATCGCTCTCCTCCTGCTCTGCATAGCGCTGTGCTAGGCTATGTCCTCCTGCTGTATTAGCGTGATGTATGAGGCCGACGCTGCGCTGCGCCACATCACATCGCACCGCACACACTCCTCACACCGCTCCAAACACCCTCTGCGTTTTTTTCATTTCACCTGTCAAACAGTTATTCATCTCCCCTCTCTCACCGGCTCCCGCCCTCACACTTGCTTTATCTTTTCACCCAAACCTCGCATCTCTGCGCCTTATGGTATCCATCATTTCACTTTGTCTCCATGAACACTTCCGCTGCTTTGTTTTGACTCAAAAATACCGAGCGTGGCCGGGTGTGAATGTGATGCATGCATCGGTTGGTCAGCCCTGAGTTTGGATGTAAGGTATGAATTACTGTTGGACGTGAAGTGGCGGTGATGTGCAGTTCAAATAGGATCGAAGCAGCGAAGGGTGTTACATTTGTCCACTTTGCAGGGCGAGAGATGACTCTTATCTTCTCTGGAGTCTACGACAAGGAGTCAAAAAAAAAAAAATGGTGCCTCTTAAAGGTGCAGTGTGTAAGATTTGGTGACATCTAGAGGTGAAGTTGCATGCTATGTCCATCACCTCATCCATCTGCGCATACGTGGTAGACTTTAGTTATCATGAAAACTTAAAATATGTTCAGTGTCCACTCTGGGGTACTGTAAAAACATGGCCGCCCCCTGAGGAGAGGGCTGGCTCTTCATGTAAATATACATTAATGTGCTCATTTAAGGGTAATGGGAAAATATGATATATTCAGGTGATTATATATTCATGAAAATGTCAGTATCTAATTTTTTTTTAAATGACCATCATCTTACACACAATACACCTTTAAAGGTGCAGTGTGTAAGATTTGGGGGCATCTAGAGATGAAGTTGCATGTTGTATCCATCGCCTCACCCTCACTCAAAGGATGACGAGTCTGTCCTCTGTGGGCTGATGTAAAAACACGGCGGCCTCATGTAAATATACATTAATGGGTCATTGAAGGATAATGGAGAATAATAATGCATTTAGGTGATTAAAAATACCTGCGCACTGCACCTTTAATTTCCGCAGAGTAACGTCACATCTGGAAAACACAAGTTGTCAGCTCGCCGCCGCCGTGCTCAGGGGAAGTGAGGCTCGCAGAGAGGAGGGAAGAGGGAGGTGCAAAGGTTGGAAATGTAATCTGAGAGAGACAATTACTGTCACTTATGGTGTCTTTTGTGAAACAGGCCTATTTTTATCAGTGACGCTAATTTATCTCAGTGCTATTTACCGAGGACGGAGAGAGGACGGAGCTGCGGGAGCAAGAAACACAGAGAGGAGGCTGTCAAACCAATTCCCACCAACCCCCGCTTCCTTCATTATCTGTGGCTGTTGGCTACAGAAATACTTAATTAGGTGGCTGGGTGCATTCTGCTGCTTTCTATGCCTTCTTTGTTCTTTCTGTGTAGATTAGAACAAGTGGAACGATGAGAGGTGATGGCTTCTTTTGGACGTGAATTAAAAAAAATATTTTGACTTCTACGTAGATACGTGCTAACGAAACCCGCGTGAAAGATCCATGTCTTACATCATAGATTCCCTCACGAGACAACATGGGAGTAATTACCTCATTACTCAAATAGTAGTGTCACTAGTTCAAAGACACTTCCCTTATTAAAAAGACGGAGCAGCAAAAGTATTTCCCTGGAAACTCCACTGAACCTGCAGCAGTCAGGTTCCCCACTGAGCCGCTTTGATCATGTGTGTTTGAGCAGAGACAGGTGCTCCGGGCTCCCACCCAGCATCGGCCGAGACGGCCCCCCCTCCGACCCCACGGCTCCTGGACGGCTCACCGGCAGAGTGGCCCTGCCCGAGAAAAACCCTGGGCCACCAGCCTCTCATCCCCACATTCTTAATCACACTCTGGAACTGACTCAATTCCTTTGGCCTGGGAGCAGATACGGAGCCATTACGGCCTCATTAACAGAGTGCGTAGGTGGAGCAACACCTGAACGCTCTGGGAATGGCCCGAGCGCTCAGGCGAGGCGCTGTGGAGGAGGACAGGGAGGGGGGCGGGGGGGGGGCTGCTTAAAGACAAGGTGACTAAATTTGATTAATCCATAAACTGATTTGCTTGGCCCGATAATGCGCTGGTAACACGTCCACACCGGGACCGCTATGATTATATCAGTTATGGTTCACGGCCGCCCGAGATAAGGTTAAGATACAGGCTCACCAGACAGAGGGGCGGGGCGGGGCCGGGGGGGGGGGTAATTGAGTTTGCATGAGGTTAATTTAATGATAGGATTTAAACAAGTGTGTTCAAAGTATCATGTGTAGCTCGTGGATGACTGCTCACCTGTCTGTCATCTTTATCCAAACACTGGTGGTGAAGGAAGTAGCGGTGTTCGTTTTTAAAGACCAATGCTGATTATCAGAAGATACTGAGGCTGAGAAACAGCTTTTAGAATCAGTAGAGTAAAACTTTGAATCTGACACCATGACCTCTGCGATGATTGGTCATTACATGTGTGATGTCTACATTGAGTGAAGTGGAGTGGTCATTAAAAACAGATTGGTGAGAGACACTTGGCATAATTTACTTAATCTGTGATCAATGGAATAAAAAAAGATGCAGTTGAAGGTGAAGTGTGTAAGATTCAGGTCATTTTTTGTCACTTCTAAAAACATTACAAAACAATTACATACTGACATTTTCATGAAATTATAATCCCTAGTTTCCCTCCATTACACTTATATGAGCCCATTAATAACATGAGGAGCGGGTCCTCTCTAGGGGCCCGCCATGTTTTACAGTGGCCCAGAGTGGACATACGAAACATCATTGGAGTTTTAATGTCAGAGTCATCTCTACATGTCACCGAATCCTACACCTTCAATCGAAAAAGTCAAATATTTGACCCCATATTGGTCGATTCTAGAGGTATGTGCGGCATATTTTCCTCAGCAACAAAGAATTTTTTCTTTTCTGCCTAGTGCCTCCACAACAATGACTCTGGTGAACAGAAAAACAGTGACAGTGATAGTTGAGCTTCTCCATGTGAAACATTTAGACGTTGTCATCGGTGAGGTCACGGTGGCCTCGACCTTTTGAACTTTGACCCCACAACTCTCATCAGCCTCTTGCACCTAAGACGTGTATCAAATCCAGGTGAGGAAATCACCTGCAGGTGTTCATGAAAGTTTGACTTCACAAGAATCAGATGGACTGAGGAACGTATGAGAGTGTGGAAAACATGAAACCTCCAGCCATGACTGCTGCTGACCTGGAGACATGTCGCACTTTGTGTTTCCCATCATCGTTTCAAAACAGTGACAGTTGGAACGAGCAAATGTGGAACTTCTCCGAAGAGTTGCGGTCCAATCTAAACTGAGAGTAACTCTATACAACAAAAACAAAAGCTGTTCCCTCAGCTGAAACAGAAACATGGACGGGGAAAAGCTGGCTGACGCTTCTAAATACGACAAGAGAGGATGGATGAACCACAATATGTCGGCTGATCACTTTCCTCCCTGTGGGAGCTGCTCTCCCGTCACCAGACCTCAAGAGGAGGAGGCGGAGCAGGAGGCCATTCCTTGGATTGGTGGCCAAAGACGGATCGCCGAGCTGGTATTTCCGGAATGTTTAACCAAAGCCTTGGGGAGCCGGAGGGATGCTGAAATTACACACTGCTCCACTCGCAGGCCGAACAAGTCTGCGAGCTGTTACTCACAGCTCGGAAGAATGCGATTTATGCACGTGTTTACTAACACGCGCACTTTGTTCTAACCCTCAGGAGGGTCACGTTCCTCCATCGAGTCAGTTTCAATTCCCCATCAAGGTAAAGACTGTGTGAAAGTGTTCCCACACACTGGCACAGGACGATGGGAGCTGCTTTGAGTTTTCCACTCTGATCAAAGAGAGAGTTTGAGAGCTGAGCCTCCTCTTGTTCCTACGCTCACATGATATGTGGAGCTTCATGGTTCACGGCGCGCCACGCGCTGACGTCAGAGAGGCTCCACACATGGAGCAGGGGGGGGGGGGGGGTGGGGGGGGGGGGGGCGACCCATAAAAAACGACGCAGGCATTACATCAGCTGCTGCTACAGAGGAGACACAGACTCTGGGGCACATATGCAGATATTTACCTGACTCTCCGAACGACCAGGGGGACTCTGATTGTGTGATGAGCATCGTGCACGCACACAAGTCCAAGAGGTATCACTGCGAACTTATAAAACTCTTCTTTTTTTTCTTTTTTTTTTACTGTATCTCAGGGAGCAAGGCTTTGCACGGCAACCATGTATATTTAGTCTGGGCCTTTTTTATTTCAACCATCATCCAATAAAAAGCGTCACGCACAGAAAGCTCGCAATGTGTTCTCTTATGTCGATGAGCTTCAAAACACTGAGAGCGGGGTCAACGCAAACTTGAGTGGGTCCTTGTCTCGTTCCGAGACGTGTCAGCCACCGCCTGTTTTAAGCAACATCAAAGCAATACGTTCACACGTGGGACATTTAGAATATAGAAAACATTAAAGTCATTCAATAGAACTCAAAGAAGGGAACCAGAAATGTTACGACCATACACGGTATATAAAGGTGAATGTATAGTGCTTATGAAGCTCCGTAGGGGCGAGTCACTCATCACTATCTCTCCTTTACGACTAACTCCTCCTGCGTCCTGCTTGGTCCGAATATGAGCAAAGCATAGGCGGAGCTGGGGTGGGCCCATGGTGCCGTCCCAGGTGTCAATCAAGAGGCCACGCCCTTAATTATGCACATGTGCAAATGGAACTCCAACATTGGATTCATCCGTCAGCCGTTAACCGTCAGGTTAAGATGTGTGAGATAGAAACAAAGGAGTGAGCAACGCTGTCGGGTTAAGGGTATCAAATAATAATCGTACGTTAAAGAGAATGTTTAAAAAAAAAAAAGTATAAAGAATAAATGAATAAATAGAACAGATGAAGTATCTTTGAGTATGAACGGCTGCTAACTCGCACCGTCAGCCCCCCCCCCCCTGCCTCCGGCCCCCTGCTGCCGGCCTCCCTCTCAGACACATGTGTCATTAGCCTCCACTTCTCTCAGGCTTGATTGATGTCCCCTCTCTCCGACACAGTCATGCGTCACTAATCATTTCTTATGAGACTTTGCTCAAAAGTGGGGAAATTCACTAACCATTAAGAGACCATCCATTGCCACAGGAGTGGCGGCGTTAACTGTCTGACATTGAGCGCTTCAACCTCATCACGGAGGTGTACGGAACGTGTAGCATGTTTGACTCGGGGGGGGGGGATTTTAAAGATATCTCAATCTTTATTGCGTTTGCGGCGGGCTCTCCTGAGGCTGCGCCAACATCGGCCGCCGATGACCGCATGTTGTTCACCATGCCGCGTTCGGCGCTGCGCGGACGGGCAGACGCGAGGTGCGCGCCCCGCCGCCCTGGCCTCGCAGTGGCGCTGCTGAATGTGTGCGAGAACGATAAGCTCAGACTAAGGGAATCCTGCGAAGGCTGTGAGGCATTCTGCGAGTAATCTGACCCAGAGGGCAGGCTTAGGCCGCGCCATGTAGTAAAGGACAATGAGCCAGAGTGGCGCAGAAACTCATACACTGCAGCAGCAGCAGCAGCAGCAGCAGCAGCAGCAGCAGCAGAAGCAGTAACCCCCCCCCCATCCTTTCCCTTCCTCCACCCCAAATGACTTTAGACACGCTTCCGTCCGCAGAAACAGATTATTGCTGTTTATCCTCTTTTCATTTGGAATTTTTACATGTGTGAATTGGAGTCTCTGGCCTGATAATGGCACTTCTCCACACCTCGCTCTCAGCTATCGGCGGTGCAGGCGCCCCTATGTGTACTTAAAAAAAAAAAAAAATAGTCAATTGCTACAGCTGTGAGATGAGAGTGTAATACTGAATACATTTTGTGCGTCGCCCCCCCCCCACTGCCCGCCCTCCCCTTCTAATCTTCTCCCTCAACATGTCAGGCAAATTGTGCTGCCTCTGCCAAATCTAATATAACTGGCGCCCCTCTCCCCACAACGTGAGCATAAACACACAGATGCAAACAACACACACACACACACACACACACACACACACACACACACACACACACACACACACACACACACACACACACACACACACACACACACACACACGTAGGAGGACAAACTGCAAGTGGAGAGATGTGGAGCCAAGAGATCACATATGTATGAAAATTCCATGTAACACAAAAGAAGAGGTTCGCGTCCCCCACACGTGTAATCTGTCCTCTTGTGTGCTTCCACACTTCACATTCATTCACCCACACCTGAATCACTTGTGTTTCTGCGCTGAATGCTAACAGCAACGCATTCAGAATCCAACCATTCAATAGCCAGGCTTCCCCTGTGTCATGCTCAAGTCTGCCGTCACATTTCCCATCGATGCCCCCCCCCCACCTGCACCTCCCCCTTTTTCAGCCAAACTGAATTTTTCCACCTCCTCTTATAAATTATGCAGCGATGTTCTGCCTATACATGTCGTGACCACCTGTCATGAGAAGATAGCCCCTCTTACAGCTGACTACTGCAATTACTGGACGGGGCCTCTGTGGTTCACTCTGCATCTTAACACCTCGTGAGCTCTGCATAGGCCCCAAAGCTCTGATGCACAGGCGGAGAGATAGGAAGCTCCAATGTCTCAGACAGGAATCGAGGATTAGGGAGAAGGAGGGGTAAAATGAAAGGCGCCCTGTGCTGCGCACGGCCCCGGGAACGCCACAGTGTCTCTCTAACGACAGCCCGGTTAATTGAAAATCCACATCTCAGTCGGAGTGCAAACATTCCGATGGCGGGGAAGCTGGGACATAACTTTCTGGATCAGTAGTTAATGGTGAAATAAAAGAAAGAAGGCAGAGAGAGGAAAGGTAATAACAGATACGGGTGGAGGAAAGAGAAGGGAATTGCAGATCGGACCGAGATAAGGGGGATGTGAGAGTGTGAGGGAAAAGGGAGGAGGGAAAGAGGAGGCGAGTAAAATCCAAGCTCAGCACTTCCTCAGGCTCAATTTCCAGAACATGATGAGTTTGGAGTGATGACATGCAATGGGTGCAATGAGAGAGAGAGAGAGAGAGAGAGAGAGAGGGAGAAAAGAGGGCTGCCCCTCCTACGCTCCCTCTTGTTCTCTCAAAGAATCATTCTTCCCAAAAATAGACGGCTGCACAAAAAGCCGAAGAACTCTGGGGACTGGTGGCCTTCATCTCTGCTTTTGTCGCAGCGCTGCCACGCTTGTAAACCCGCCGCCGAAACAAGCCGCTAAGTATCTGTCAGTCTCTCACGGCAAAGCACCCTGGAGTGGTTCTTCGCCAAGTTGTCGTATCATCCCTTAATTCTCAACTGGAGAGCGGCGCCTTAGAAGACACGTCCTCGCTGTTTGCGCTCGGCAGGAGAGGACGGACACTCGTTTGCAACCTGCAGCTCCGAATACCCCAACCTGGTGCTTCTCCTTTTCTCGCTTTCTCCGAAAAAAAGAGAGCAGCTTATTGATTTGCATGGGTCCTGATGAGCACTGATCACAGCAGTGCGGCCTGGCCGACCTCTTCCAACACTCATTAAGACAACAATAACAGAACAAAGGTCATTGGAAAGGGCTGGGTTTAGATATTAGGTTTATTTAAAGGTGCAGCGTGTAAGATTTGGTGACATCTAGAGGTGAAGTTGCATGTTGTATCCATCACCTCCCACTCACCCTTCTCAACATGCAGGAGAACCTGTGGTCGACTTCAGTTGTCATTAAAGCTCAAAAGACGTTTAGTATGTCCACTTTTACAACAGTGAAAACATGGCGGCCCCCGTAGAGAGGACCCGTTCCGCATGTAAATATACATGAATGGGCTCATTTAAGGTTAAAGGGAAAAAAGTAAAATATTAAAGTAATTATAAACTCCTGAAAATGTCAGAATGTGATTGTTTTGTAATATTTAGATGTAAGTGACAGAAATGACCCAGATCTGACACACATCACATTTAAAAGTCTAAAAATCCTTTCTATTGAGCTTCCAGCTACAAGTGAAAATTGCTGTTGTCTAAACTGTGCGGTTGCAAGAGTCGGGTCTGCGGCACTGAAAGTGAAATGTATCTGTTTACAAAAGGAAGAATGCAGAGAGGAATAGATATGTGAGGAACACTGGGAGATTTGGCCTCCTCTGCAGGGAATGTGATGGTTGGATGACACAAACACGAGTCTGGCCCACAATAACACTGCACCCAGCAGCGCCCGGCGGACCAGTCTGGACCGCGATAACCAGGCGAGGCAGCGGAGAACAAAGAGGGAAGCAAACACATGAATATATCAGGACAGAAGCTAATTGACTTGGAAAAACTGGAAGGGCTTTCCAGTTCCTCAGCTCCCCTCGCTCGCCCTCCCTCCCTCCCTCCCTCCCTCTCGCCCTCCCTCTCCTTCGACTCATAACCCGAGGTGCGGTCGCATTTGTACCGCAGCACCAGCAGCAGTGCACCATGACACACGGCTGCGGCGGTTCATCTGCAACTTGGTTCAAAACAGTATATATAATCAACGTTCATAGACCAGCTGTAACTGACTAAACCAGGTCTATTCAGGGCCACATGTGGATCAGGACTAACCTCGGAGTGGCACAGAATGTGGTAACGTGAGAAATGCGGATGTATCCAAGCAACATTTAACCCACACTACAGTGTATTGTTATGTTTTCTTGAATTGTGCAATAGGTCAGGCATGACATGCATTTGAATAATGAAGGAAGCTATAGGAAATGTGTTGCAGGTTTTCATGCACTTGAAACAAGTTATGTTTAACACTGCTGCCAGCTCAGATTCTGTTCAGTTAAAGGTGCAGTGTGTACAATTTTGTGAAATTGACTGGTGAAGCTGCATAATGTATCCATCTCCCCACCCCTCCCATTCGAGCATGCAGGAGAACCTATGGCAGCCTTCGGTTGTCATTCAGGCTCAAAGGACGTTTAGTAGGTTGGTACACTCTGGGTGATCGTAAAAATATGGCTGCCCCCGTATGGAGGACCTGCTCCTGATGTAAATACATGTTTATGGTCTCCTTTTAGAGACAGACAGACAGACAGACAGACAGACAGACGACTTTATCAATCCCTTCGGGAGGTCCCCTCTGGGAAATTGAAACGCCATCATCCACAGCACTTTCAGATACAATAAAAACAGTCAAACTAAAAAACAATCACAGTAAAAACAACAAGCAATAAAAATATAAATAGACTAAACTAAATAAAATAAAATGTTTATTGCACATGTTTTTGTGAACTGTGGATTGTGGACAGTGGTTTATTTTTTGTTCGCCCTCCTCCCCCTTCTCCCCCCCAGTGAGGAGCTGTACATTTTGAATGTAATGTAGAAGGGTAATGTAGAAGTCATACATTGAGGTAATTATACGTTGTTGATTGATTGTTTTGTAATTCTATTTCTGCAGATTCCAGTGACAAAAATTGACCGAAAACTTACACACTGCACCTTTAAAGGTTTACTAAATGTACCAATGCACTTTTCGATGTGCCCGTGTCGGATGTGACCACATTTTTAAGGGGAAGGATCAAATAAACATGACATTTGAAATGCGCACGGCTCGGCTAAAAGAGTTGGTATGAAAATCTGGCCCAACTGCATTAGTGATCGAATAGCCCGTTTAGACTTGAACAATCAAATGCAGGTGTGGTTGTGAGGACACAGGCAGTTCCTGCCTTGAATGAAGCTGCTTTAGAAAACATGGTTCCTGGAGGAGAAGTTGCAGTGCAGGAAGAGGTCAAGCTCATCTAATGGGATCGTCTATAAAAATGTAAATGCAGGCTTCTACATCCGGCAGGCACTAGAGATACAGCACCACTGTGACGTGCTGGATTTGTTGTGTTTGTGTGGGAATGAAAAACTGTCAGGACGAGTGAAGTTTGAAGTTTACATCTTCACGAGTGGAGGAGTCCAAAGAGTTTGTGTGGCCAGGGCATTTTAGGCCATACTGTCGTTGAGCTCATTAAGTGACTAAGCTGTTTGTTTAAGTTTAAGCTCGGTTAATTTGTCACCTTGTCTTGTTTTTCATTTCGCTTGTAAACAGCAGACCGCTGCATTGCACACTTTGGAATCGCATTTTCAATTCTAATTGAGTTGAATCACTAAGTGTAATACTTTGTATTTCAGTGGGCCATAAACATATCAGACTGTGAGCGCATTGAGCTCCACTGTAAACAAGAGAACTCCGCACTGAATCGCTCGTTAGCACTGATTAATAATCAATGACAGAAGGTTCTGGATGTTTCTCACAAATAGTAAGTCGGTGTTGGCTGAGAACTAAGAGGATGCCGTTGCCATGACAATCTGTTCACCGCAGCAGGAGGTATAAAGACAGGTGTTACTGACCATACCAATTAAAGGTTGGTTACACCAGTGATTAGGTGACCACACACCTGCAAGGGTTTGACCAATCACCTGCTGAATACAGACAATGGCACTTCCTTCCTGTAATGAACAACACAACATGATGAGCTTTGAGGCTATTTCCACTTCACTGCCACAACATGAGTAAACACGACTTCAACCAAAAGATGAACTTTGTTTGCACTCAGCAACATTTTTTGACTGATGATTAACTGCAGCTTAAGATATTCGTCTTCCTCACCCGGCACTTATTTACGCTTTTTCTGTCTCAAATTATAGTTCCTAATCATGTATATCCATCCGCCCAGCAAGTAGTCAACTGTTGTTTACCAATAATGTCATTATTTTTGCTTAATAAAAGAAAGTATATGGCTAACTGGTTAGCATCATGGGACCAGAGGATCACAGCGATGTCTCCAGTGGTGTCCACAGCCCTTATGATATGTGCCATACTAAATGCAAAGCTTAAAGACATCACTTATGTACAACATTTACAAATCACGCAAAATCCACAATTTGTTTTATTTTGAAAATCATAATAACATAAGGTTAATATCCAAGACTTTAAGGGAAGAAATATGTTGATATACCTCAAATGGACGACCCTAACTTACACATAGTAATGATGATACGTGCACTGTTTTATTATCTATCTATCTATCGATCCATATATATATATATATTTATATATACTCAGCTTTTGCTCTTTTCCTCTCTGGAGTTAGATCATGGTCCCATGCCTAGTCCCTGCTGCCTACACCTTTATTTGCGTCAGGCACTGAACCTAAAAGAACCCACCTGTGCCACTGATCTCCTTAACCCAGACAGACTGGACTGTGGCCGCACAGGCCCCCTGCTGCTGCAGCACAGTCCCAGACAGAGTGTCCTGGCTTGGCTCTGCCCAAGTGAGCAACAACCTGGTCTCAGCCCTGCACAGCAGACGGACTCCGTCTGCGTTAGCACCCTGTGGCTCCTGCAAATACAGTCCATCTGCTCATTCTAATCCATCCACCCTCAATGGAGGTACAGACGCGCATTCACTTATGTATGGCTGCGGCTCAGACACATTTGTAAAGGGAGGAGATCACATGTTATCTGATGGAGCTCAGTGCATGTGATTAATTGATAACATCAGCGCTGTTATGAGGCCCTTTGTGCATCATATCACCTGATGATCAATGATAGTCAAATGAATGGCACGCTGCTGTTGCAGAATCTCTAAAGATATTCCTGTCCCAGGAGGCACGCGCACACACACACACACACACACACACACACACACACACACACACACACACACACACACACATATCCTTTGATATAACAACCTCCACAGGAATTAAAGTGCATCAGAGAGCAGACTCTGCACAAACACTAACACATGTGCACAGGTACTGTGCGCGCGCACGCACACACACACACACACACACACACACACACACACACACCACAGGCCTGAGGTAGAGTTAAAGTGTAAACATGGAGGGGGAGGGATCAGAAGAAGTCAGCAGTTTGGGGAATGCAAGCAGCAGATTAGCTGCAGTTAAACAGAGCAGATACATGTACTCAAAGTGCTGCCGAGTTGTTAAGCTAATCGCACACATCCTGGGGATTAGCCCATATACTCCTGCGAGGGGAACCCTCGCAAGTCACTGCAGAGAACACATTAGAGGAGAGGGACAGAGCAGAGGATGCACTGTCACCGGCAAAGAAAGGAAATCATCCTCTGCTCCGCTCACGAGGATGCAGCGAAGACACCAGGGAGCGAGCCCTGCTGCACTGGGGCCCGTGAATGTAGGCCAAGTGCGCACGGAGACGTGTGCACGTGTGCTGCATATTTGCATCTTTTTGTGTTTAAGTGGATGCAAAACAGCTCACACAGCTTGAGCACATTCGCTGCAAGAGTGAGTGTGCATGAAGTAGTAGATGCATGTGCATGTGCGTGCGTGCGTGTGTGTGTGTGTGTGTCTGTGCGTGTGTGCGTGCGCGCGTGCAGCCCCTGACTTCACACATCTCACGCATTCCGGATGAGTTATTTCGCTTTAATCTCATTTAAATCCCCTTCACACACCATAATTCAATTCTCTCCTCAAGACAATGACCATGTCATCTTAATCTGGCAGGTAGATTATACAGCATCCCACACAAGACTGCTAATGCCGAGGAAACGGCTCTGGCTATTGTGCGTTCCTTCAGGGTCGGATGGGCCGCTGCAGATTGCTTTAGAGGATTGCTTCTGCCACTCACTTCGTTTTCCACCACTAGTTCCTTGCCTTTAATCTGACAAAGTGTTTCCCCCCTTTTTCGTTCGCCGTCTGGAAAGGCTGCTTGTGTTTTCGCAGGTTTGACTCCCTCCGTGGCACGCCGCTCCCAACACTCTCCATCTGATGCCATGCAGCTTCTGAATATCCCTTTGCCCTGAATAGCAGGAGGGCATCAAATCCAGCTGCCCCAGAGGCAGACCTGCCGTAGATGCGTGCAGGTGTTCAGGGGGGGGAGCTGCAGGAGGTGTGGAGCAGGGAGATGCTTGTGTCAGGTTTACGAGCTCCAGCTCCTGGGAGAGTAAAGTGGGGAATTAAGCCACAAACAAAGCCTGCTAATAACCTGTATTTGTCCAAATCCTGCTTGATATTGAATTAGATATGATTAAAGTCTCTAATTACTCCAAGTTAATCAGCTCCAACGTAGAGAGGAAAGAAGGGTGGCAGGTGTGAGCTCGCTGGTGGTCTGGCTGTGTGGACCGGGTTGTGCCCACCACCTCGAGTCTCCCTCAGCCTACTCAATCAGATTACAGCGAAACCATCCGGCCATAACAGAGCCTCCTTCATGCCCTGACCACTTATCCGGCCCTGAGCCACACAGCCAGGTTTCCCAAACACAAGAAATACAAGTTCTGAGTTTACAGAAAAATCACCTGTAACAGACAAAACATGTAGAGGAATTCAATTACTGTGACTTGGTTTGGTTGGAATGAGCCATTATAGCTTTGCCTGTGGGAGAAGGCGAGTGGCTGCTATTTCACTGGTGTGTTGAGGAACCATAACAATCTTCAGACTCAGATTTACAAAGTTGACTATGGGAACTTGGCCTCATGTAAAGCTTTGCAGCAACGACAACTAATGTGCTTTTACATTGGTGGGTCACAGACTCGTTTTGTCTGCAGGCTGCAGGATGTGCAATGTTGCTGCAGGGTGTTCTAGGACAAAGAAGAGGGCATCTAAAATTCACTCCCATGATTGATTCTTGAGGCCACGCCTCCACTGATTGCAAGGTGCTGTTTGCCTATGAATTCTAATTTGACTAATATTGAACATCTTGTGTCTCCAAATCACAAAAGACACTTGGCTGAGTCCTAAACCCGAGATGCTGACAGTTAACTGTTTGCCAGTAAGCGATGTTAAGATGATTAATCAATCATCACAATTCCAGTTATTGATGCTGGGGGCATTTTAGAATTTTTGAGCAACGTTAGGTTGCTGTGCCACATGCAAATAACGAAGGTGCCACGCTGCTGCTGCTGCTGCTGCTGCTGAGCCTCAGGATTAGTGCGCGCGCGTCGAACTAAGCGGCCGCTGCTGCAGATCGCTCCTGTCTGTTTTCGTACTTTTGCGTATATTAGTCCAGTTTTTATATTTCTTTCTTTCTTTAGGACTAGTATATAGT